>JAPXFY010000025.1:5394411-5406911 GCA_030674185.1 Monoplex corrugatus | reverse complement strand
TCCACCAGCTTTCTGTACTCCCTCACCCTATCCACCAGCTTTCTACACTCCCTCACCCTATCCACCAGTTTTCTACACTCCCTCACCCTATCCACCAGCTTTACACACTCCCTCACCCTATCCACTAGCTTTCTACACTCCCTCACCCTATCCACCAGTTTTCTACACTCCCTCACCCTATCCACCAGCTTTCTACACTCCCTCACCCTATCCACCAGTTTTCTACACTCCCTCACCCTATCCACCAGCTTTATACACTCCCTCACCCTATCCACCAGCTTTCTGTACTCCCTCACCCTATCCCCCAGCTGTCTACACTCCCTCACCCTATCCACCAGCTTTCTGTACTCCCTCACCCTATCCACCAGCTTTACACACTCCCTCACCCTATCCACCAGCTTTACACTCCCTCATCCTATCCACCAGCTTTCTGTACTCCGTCACCCTATCCACAAGCTTTACACACTCACTCGTCCTATCCACCAGCTTTCTACACTCCCTCACCCTATCCACCAGCTGTCTACACTCCCTCACCCTATCCACCAGCTTTCTACACTCCCTCACCCTATCCACCAGCTGTCTACACTCCCTCACCCTATCCACCAGCTTTCTACACTCCCTCACCCTATCCACCAGCTGTCTTACACTCCCTCACCCTATCCACCAGCTTTCTACACTACCTCACCCTATCCACCAGCTGTCTACACTACCTCACCCTATCCACCAGCTGTCTACACTCCCTAACCCTATCCACCAGCTTTTCACACTCCCTCACCCTATCCACCAGCTTTCTACACTCCCTCACCCTATACACCAGCTTTTCACACTCCCTCACCCTATCTACCAGCTTGTACACTCCCTCACCCTTTCAACCAGCTTCCTGCACTCCCCACCCTTTCCACCAGCTTCCTACATGAAGCTGATGGAATGGGTGCGGGAGTCAAAGGGTTAAGATTTTGCTTTTCTAGCACGGTTGACAATGCAGGATGCTAATAGACAGGGTGAGGGAGTCAAAGGGTTAAGTTTTTGCTTTGCTAGCACGGTCGACGATGCAGAATGCTGATAGACAGGGTGCGGGAGTCAAAGGGTTAAATCAGGCTGATTGGTTCTTTTGATAGAATCACGGACTGAAGGTCTGATATCCTGAGCTCAGTCCCAGCCCGCGACTTACTAAACATTGACCTGTGTTGGCTGCCCATGTTATTCTTCCCATCATTCTGGTGGTGTCAGCTTACTGTTTGATAGGTCCACTGGCCTGTTGGCTGCCCATGTTATTGTTCCCATCATTCTGGTGGTGTCAGCGTACTGTTTGATAGGTCCACTGGCCTGTTGGCTGCCCATGTTATTGTTTCCATCATTCTGGTGGTGTCAGCTTACTGTTTGATAGGTCCACTGGCCTGTTGGCTGCCCATCTTAATGTTTCCATCATTCTGATGGTGTCAGCTTACTGTTTCATAGGTCCACTGGCCTGTTGGCTGCCCATCTGTATGTTTCCATCATTCTGATGGTGTCAGCTTACTGTTTCATAGGTCCACTGGCCTGTTGGCTGCCCGTCTTAATGTTTCCATCATTCTGATGGTGTCAGCTTACTGTTTCATAGGTCCACTGGCCTGTTGGCTGCCCATCTTAATGTTTCCATCATTCTGATGGCGTCAGCTTACTGTTTCATAGGTCCACTGGCCTGTTGGCTGTCCATCTTAATGTTTCCATCATTCTGGTGGTGTTAGCTTACTGTTTCATAGGTCCACTGGCCTGTTGGCTGCCCATCTTAATGTTTCCATTATTCTGATGGCGTCAGCTTACTGTTTCATAGGTCCACTGGCCTGTTGGCTGCCCATCTTAATGTTTCCATCATTCTGATGGCGTCAGCTTACTGTTTCATAGGTCCACTGGCCTGTTGGCTGCCCATCTTAATGTTTCCATCATTCTGGTGGTGTCAGCTTACTGTTTCATAGGTCCACTGGCCTGTTGGCTGCCCATCTTGATGTTTCCATCATTCTGGTGGTGTCAGCTTACTGTTTTCATAGGTCCACTGGCCTGTTGGCTGCCCATCTTGATGTTTCCATCATTCTGGTGGTGTCAGCTTAGTGTTTCAGCCTTTGACGCATCATGAAAAGTCGTGAAGCTCTAGATCTGTTTCAGTTTCTCACCTACACGGAGATTTACAATGAAATTGCTTGCGTTAGAATCGAAATTCGTTCGATAAGAATTGCGGTTTTTGCTGAAACTGAAGCTGAAACAGCAATTCTAATCAAACGAACTTGATAGCAAAGAATGGAGTTTGTTCGATAAGAATTGCGATTTTGCTGAAACTGAAACTGAAACTGAAACCGCAATTCTTATCAAACCAACTTGATAGCTGTTACAGAAGTCGGTTTATGTGTGACTGACAGAAATAGAATGAAAGTAGATTGTGTGTATGTAGGTGCCTGTTCTATGTTTTCCCCAACTACACACAACCTTCCACTCAGTCACTTCAACAACCTCTGTAAACAAAATAGTATATTTAAATATTTATAATTAATCAGATCAGTTCAATTTTCATCCAACTGGATCAACAAACACATAAGACAGAAATAAATGTTCATTGACCACTGTTCAATAGAAAGTAATCGATTCAGGTTTCCGTCCCAAACAGTCCTTTCACAGGAACTCTTTCACTGCGTCAGCACTTCAGTCAGTTTGTTTCACAGCATCAAAATCATTGTTCAATATTCAGTTCATCACTCTATATAAATACAGTTACCACACAATCCTGGGGAGCAAGACGAAACAGAGGCGTCAGTAACCGGACACGCCCACAGCAGGTATTCAGCAGAGCCCTAACAGCTTAGGACCAGGGACTGGATCAGGCATCCACCCCTCAAAAGAGCAGGTATTCAGCAGAGTCCTAACAGCTTAGGACCAGGGACTGGATCAGGCATCCACCCCTCAAAACAGCAGGTATTCAGCAGAGTCCTAACAGCATAGGACCAGGGACTGGATCAGGCATCCACCCCTCAAAACAGCAGGTATTCAGCAGAGTCCTAACAGCTTAGGACCAGGGACTGGATCAGGCATCCACCCCTCAAAAGAGCAGGTACTCAGCAGAGTCCTAACAGCTTAGGACCAGGGACTGGATCAGGCATCCACCCCTCAAACCAAAGTCACGTACGTATGTGGCTCCCTCGTGAGCTAATCAGACCAGACAGCTCCCCACGTCAGAAGCTGTAGATAGGAACGAATTTGCTAAGTAGTACTTCCATCTACAATATTGTCAATAAAATGTATCGGGTCCCGCTATGGCCACACCATATTTTTTTTATATACTACACGTCATTATTGAAGGGCCAGGAACGTTTTTGAGTCAATTTTTGAAAGGAGAAATAACCTATTTTCTCTTACTCTTTTCTCCAATTCGTTGCCGTAACTGAATGGATAAGAGCTCAGACAACATTGCAGTTTCCTTTTGGCACGTGTTTGGGGATTTGCCGATTTGCAATGGGCGGCCCAAGGAAGACAATTTCCACACGAAATTGTCGAATCTTCAGCAGGGTCTCTCTGACGACGCAGGCAAGGTAGCGACAAAATTCGCTTTGCACGTGCAAGGCAAGCCCTTTTTGAACACTACTCCAGCCAAAGTTGCCCGCAGACGAGGATAAAAAGGACCCGTTCTTGGTTCGTTTTAACCATGCTTGCAAGACGACGGATGACGGATGAGCAGCGGGGGAGAGCCCTCGCTCTGCTTGATGAAGGCCTAGCGCAGCGGGAAGTTGCTAGATGACTTGAAGTGTCGCATTCCACAATCCAGAGACTGCTGGAGCGCTTCAATGAGACTGGAGCAGTCCAGGAAAGGCGTCACACGGGTCGACCCAGAGTAACGACAAGACAGCAAGACCGCTACCTTGCCCTCTCCGTCCTGAGGGAAAGGCATCCACTGTGGTGACCTTGAGGGGTCAGCTGAGGGACGCAACAGGTGCTAACATCAGCTGCAGCACGGTGAGAAGACGGCTACATGAGGCAAACTTGAGGTCACGGAGACAGGCCGTCCGACCCGTGCTGTCACCGGTCAACAGAGTGCGCCGCATGACCTGGGCCAGGGAGCACGTGACCTGGACAAGGCAACAGTGGGCCCGGGTCTTGTTTTCGGATGAGTCCAGGTTCACCCTGACCTTTAACGATGGCCGGGCTCGGGTGTGGCGACGTCAAGGGGAGAGGTTCGCTGACGCCACTGTCCAAGAGCATAACCGGTACGGCGGCGGGTCGGTGATGGTGTGGGGTGGCATGAGCCGTGGTACCCGGACCCCCCTGCTCCCCATTGACGGCATCCTGAACGGGGTCCGGTACCGGGACGAGGTTCTGGCGGCCGTGGCACTGCCTGCGCTTGTGGACCTTGGTCAAGGCGCCATCTTCCAGGACGACAATGCACCTGCGCATCGAGCACGCCTTGTGACCGACTTCCTGGAGCAGCATGAAGTCGTCCGTATGGCCTGGCCAGCGTGCTCACCTGACCTGAACCCAAGTGAACACCTCTGGGATGTGCTCGGGAGGCGCATCAGGGACAACCACCCCCCACCGGGCACCCTGGCCAGGCTGGTCGACATCCTGCAGATCGAGTGGGCGGCCATCCCTCAGGACACACTCCGTACCCTTGTGGGGTCGATGCATCGGCGCTGTGAAGCATGCATCCAGGCTCGGGGCGGACACACGCGATATTGAAAACAGATTGGCCAAATCTGACACTTTCTGTTTTTTGAAAAGGGGGGGATGTTCCTTTAAATGCATGTGCTGTTCACTAATGGGTCATTGTGCTAATTTCTTTTTCCAAAACAGGTGTGGAAATGATGAAATAAAACATAGAATCAATTCTAAACATTGTCAATTATTTCAACTTAAAATTAGAGAGGAAGGAAGAAGTGGCCCTTAAATTATGATTAGGAGTATATTATATGATTGACAAAATAATATTGTTTGCCTTTTAAAAGCTCGCAGGCAGATTATATTCACAGCGCTATACACCAACTATTCTACACTAACTTCAATTTCCAAAAAATGACCACTAACTTAGCTTCATATTCATTTAACAAAATAACATCTTACAATAAAGAATTTAACACAAAATTCGCCATTCATGTTTCAAAAGTCCAAACTCTCAATACATATAATTATCCATAAAGTTCACACTGACTGCACATAATTTAAAGATCGAAACCACAAAACAGTAATTCATAAAACATTAAATCAAGAACTACAACTCAATACAACTCTTGACTGCCAAAATAATTCACTTCACTTTTACACAACTACGTTTCTTCACAATGTTTACAGGTCTCAATTTTTGGTAAATATATATCAAAAAATCAAAAGATTCACCAACCTGCTAATATAGCAGCTTAAGACAAACAGATTTAGTTCTCTTCAGGTGGCAAGGAAATGCGACCGCTCCACCTGGAAATCTCTGTAGAACTGACTTTTAGTTCTCAGATTTTCGCACGCACACAACGCTACACGAATTCCACGCTCCACGCATTCCACGCTCCGCGCACTCCACGCTTTTACTTCACAGCCAATCAGAATAAAGACATCAAAAACAACACTGGGTGCTCCAGTCCACAAAAGCAAAAATGAGCCAAAACTCTATACAAAAGTGAAAATTTAAAAACAACACTATGAAAGTATATACAACGCATCCGTCACAATAGCAAAGAATGGAGTTTGTTCGATAAAAATTGTGCTTTTGCTGACATTGAAACTGAAACCGCAATTATCAAACGAACTTGATAGCAAAGAATGAAGTTGGTTTGATAAGAATTACGGTTTCGCTGAAACGGAAACAGCAATTCTTATGAAACCTACTTCATAGCAAAGAAATGATATGAAACGGGGACTGTTATAAAACGCAGTTCACATGGCTCGATACGTGTCTGTATGTCTGTCTTGTTATATCATGGGTCATGAAAAACTGGTGGGGAAGCCTCCAGCGGGCAACTGGTTAGTTAACCCTTTCACTCCCGTGTCATATCCATCAACTGCAAAAAAACAACTTAACCCTTTGACTCCCTCAACCTATCCACCGGAAACTGGTGGCCCCTTGACTCCCGTGCCTTATCCATCAACTGCGAAAACTTAACCTTTGACTCCCTCATCCTATTCACCAGCTTCCTGCCGGAAACTGGTGGCCCTTTGACTTCCACGCCCTATCCATCAACTGCAAAAAAAATTAACCCTTTGACTTCCTCCCCTATCCACCAGCTTCCTGCCGGAAACTGGTGACCCTTAGACTCCCCTGCCCTAAATCTAGCCATCAACTGCAAAACATTAACCCTTTGACTCCCTCACCCTATCCACCAGCTTCCTGCCGGAACTGGTGACCCTTACCCTCTCTCTCGTTCTGTTTCCATCCCCTCTCTCTGACTCTGTCTCTCTTTCTCCCCTTCCCCTCTCTCTCATTCTCTTGCTTCCCTCTCCCCCCCCCTCTCTCTCTCCCTGCCACCAAAGAGTAAAATAGCTCCGTAAGCACTATACTCTTTGCTGCCACGATGTCCTGTCCAAAAATGTTGACTTTAGAATGGCTTAAGTGGCGGCTGTCTTTTTAAATGGGCGGCCTGGATGTTGAAAATAACAGAGGTTCTTCCAGCAAAGTCGGAATGAATTACACTTTGTTTTTGTTTTAATGGTCCTCATTTGCTTGCAGGCACATAAAGCATCTTTTTCCTTTTCTTTTTCTTTTTCTGTGGGTTTGTTTTTCTTTTTGAGTGTTGTACATGTGTAATCTTTGTTTTTTTTTTGAGTGCTGTACATGTGTAATCTTTGTTTTTGTTTTTGAGTGCTGTACATGTGTAATCTTTGTTTTGTTTTTGAGTGTTGTACATGTGTAATCTTTGTTTTTGTTTTTGAGTGTTGTACATGTGTAATCTTTGTTTTTCTTTTTGAGTGTACACATGTGTAATCTTTGTTTTTGTTTTTGAGTGTACACATGTGTAGTCTTTGTTTTTCTTTTTGAGTGCTGTACAGTGTAATCTTTGTTTTTCTTTTTGAGTGCTGTACATGTGTAATCTTTGTTTTTCTTTTTGAGTGTTGTACATGTGTAATCTTTGTTTTTCTTTTTGAGTGCTGTACAAGTGTAATCTTTGTTTTTCTTTTTGAGGGCTGTACATGTGTAATCTTTGTTTTTCTTTTGTGTGCTACACATGTTAATCTTTGTTTTTCTTTTTGAGTGCTGTACATGTGTAATCTTTGTTTTTCTTTTGTGTGCTACACATGTTAATCTTTGTTTTTCTTTTGAGTGTAACATGTGTATCTTTGTTTTCTTTTGAGTGTGTACATGTGTAATCTTTGTTTTTCTTTTGGTGCTGACATGTGTAATCTTTGTTTTCTCTTTGGTGCTGTACATGTGTAATCTTTGTTTTTCTTTTGGTGCTGTACATGTGTAATCTTTGTTTTTCTCTTTGAGTGCTGACATGTGTAATCTTTGTTTTTCTTTTTGGTGCTGTACATGTGTAATCTTTGTTTTTCTTTTTGAGTGCTACACATGTGTAATCTTTGTTTTTCTTTTTGAGTGCTACATGTGTAATCTTTGTTTTTCTTTTTGAGTGCTACACATGTGTAATCTTTGTTTTTCTTTTTGAGTGTGTACATGTGTAATCTTTGTTTTTCTTTTGAGTGCTGTACACATGTGTAATCTTTGTTTTTCTCTTTGAGTGCTTACACTGTGTAATCTTTGTTTTTCTCTTTGAGTGCTGTACATGTGTAATCTTTGTTTTTCTCTTTGAGTGCTGTACATGTGTAATCTTTGTTTTTCTTTTGAGTGCTGTACATGTGTAATCTTTGTTTTTCTTTTTGAGTGCTGTACATGTGTAATCTTTGTTTTTCTTTTTGAGTGCTGTACATGTGTAATCTTTGTTTTTTTTTTGAGTGCTGTACATGTGTAATCTTTTTTGAGTGCTTATTTAACTTTTTGAGTGCTGTACATGTGTAATCTTTTTTGAGTGCTGTACATGTGTAATCGTTTTTTTGAGTGCTGTACATGTGTAATCTTGTTTTTTTTTGAGTGCTGTACATGTGTAATCTTGTTTTTCTTTTGAGTGTGTACATGTGTAATCTTTTGTTTCTTTTTGAGTGTGTACATGTTAATCTTTGTTTTTCTTTTTGAGTGCTACATGTGTAATCTTTTTGAGTTTTTGTGTTGAGTTTGTTAGTGTGTATTTTGTTTTTCTTTTTGAGTGTTGTACATGTGTAATCTTTGTTTTTGTTTTTGAGTGTTGTACATGTGTAACTTTGTTTTTTCTTTTTGAGTGCTACATGTGTAATCTTTGTTTTTTTTTTGAGTGCTAACATGTGTAGTCTTTGTTTTTCTTTTTGAGTGCTGTACAAGTGTAATCTTTGTTTTTCTTTTGAGGCTGTACATGTGTAATCTTTGTTTTTCTCTTTGAGTGCTAACATGTTAATCTTTGTTTTTCTTTTTGAGTGCTGTACATGTGTAATCTTTGTTTTTCTTTTTGTGTGCTTACACATGTATAATCTTTGTTTTTCTCTTTGAGTGCTACCATGTGTAATCTTTGTTTTTCTTTGAGTGCTGTACATGTGTAATCTTTGTTTTTCTCTTTGTGTGCTGTACATGTGTAATCTTGTTTTTTCTTTGTGTGCTACACATGTATAATCTTTGTTTTTCTTTTGAGTGCTGTACATGTGTAATCTTTGTTTTTCTCTTGTGTGCTACACATGTATAATCTTTTTTTTTTTTTGAGTGCTAACATGTGTATCTTTGTTTTTCTTTTTGAGTGCTACACATGTGTAATCTTTGTTTTTCTTTTGAGTGCTCACATGTGTAGTCTTTGTTATTTTCTTTTTGAGTGCTGTACATGTGTAATCTTTTTTTTCTCTTTGTGTGCTACACATGTATAATCTTTGTTTTTCTTTTGAGTGTACATCATTGTATTCTTTGTTGTGTTCTTTTTGAGTGCTCACATGTATAATCTTTGTTTTTCTCTTTGAGTGCTACCATGTGTAATCTTTGTTTTTCTTTGAGTGCTGTACATGTGTAATCTTTGTTTTTCTCTTTGAGTGCTACCATGTGTAATCTTTGTTTTTCTCTTTGAGTGCTGTACATGTGTAATCTTTTTTTCTCTTGAGTGCTGTACAAGTGTAATCTTTGTTTTTCTTTGAGTGCTGTACATGTTAATTTTTTTCTCTTTGAGTGCTGTACATGTGTAATTTGTTTTTCTCTTTGAGTGCTGTACATGTGTAATCTTTGTTTTTTCTCTCTTGAGTGCTACACATGTGTAATCTTTGTGTGTAGTCCTTTTTTTTTTTGAGTGCTGCACATGCGTAGACGTTTTTTGAGTGCTGTACATGTGTAGACGTTTTTTTAGTGCTGTACATGTGTAGACGTTTTTTTGAGTGCTGTGCATGTGTAATTTTTTTCTTGAGTGCTGTGCATGTGTAATCTTTTTTTCTTTGAGTGTAGGCCTTTTTTTTTTTTTTTGAGGTCCTTTCTGTTTTCTTTGTTTTCGTTTTTGCTCTTCTGTTTCTTTTTTCAGATAGACTTTTTCCCTCTCAAATTGTTGCAGTAATGTCCTCTGTTTTTGTTTGTTTGTTTTTTTGTTTTTTGTTTGGTTTTTGTTGTTTGTTTTTGTTTTTTTTGTTTGTTTTTTGTTTGTTTGTTTTGTTTTTTGTTTGGTTGTTTTTTGTTTGTTTGTTGTTGTTTTTTGTTGTTTTTTTTGTTTTTTTTGTTTTTTTTGTACCAAGTTTGTGATTTTTATTTAAGATTGTACAAAAAAAACAAAAAAAAAAAAAACCGTGATTAGAGGTTAATTCATAATAATCACCTAACACAGATTAACAGTTAAAAAGGTTTGATACAATGTTCATGTCTTTATCATTGAAAAAAGCAAAGAAACAATCAAATAAGTTCTTTCTCTGTCTTTATTTAAATACCATACGGATTTTGTACTCTGATTAGATACCCACCCTGTTTCACTCATTTTCTGTCTGCTGTCTGACTCCCTCCTCTGTCTGTCTCTTCTCTCTCTCTCTTCTCTCTCTCTGTCTTCCTCTCTCTCTCTCTCTCTCTCTCTGTTCTCCCTTCCTCTCTCTCTGTCTTTCTTTCCTTCTCTCTCTCTGTCTCCCTGTCTCTCTCTCTCTCTCTGTCTGTCTGTCTTCCTCCTCTCTCTCTCTCTCTGTCTTTCTCTCTCTCTTTCTTCTCTCTCTCTTCTTTCTTTTTTTCTCTGTCTCTCTCTGTCTCACTGTCTCAGCATCATCATTATTGTTATTATTGTTATTATTATTATCATTATTATTGTTGTTGTTGTTGTGAGTATTATTATTATTTTTTATCATCATCATCATCATCATCGTCATCATCATCATCATCATCATCATCAACATCATCATCGTCGTCGTCGTCGTCGTCACCCATCATCGTCGTCGTCGTCGTCGTCGTCATCTCATCATCATTCATCATCATCATCATACATCATCATCATCGTCATCATCATCATCAACATCATCATCTCGTCGTCACTCGTCATCATCGATCATCAGTCATCGTCTCATCATCATCATCATCATCATCATCATCATCATCATCATCATCAACAACAACATTTCTGATTCTGTTTATCTCTCAGAACTTGTTTCAATAATCTTATTTCAGTCAGCAAAGTACCGTCGTGGGATGTCCGGAGGGCTCTTTCAATATAAACAGTATCCCCACCTTCTTGGAAATTCGGTCACTCTCTTTGTTTCATAAAAATCTTAACCCTTTGATTTCTCTCACCCTGTCAAGACTGTCATCTCACAGTTTTGGATAGGATCCGGTTAGAGCCCCCAAAATCCTGTTTTTTAAAAAAAAAATTTGAAAGGGTGAGGGAGTGAAAGGATGCAGGAAGCTGGTGGACAGGATGAGGGAATCAAAGGATTAAGTTTTTGCAAGTTGGTGGATTGAGTCATATCATCTCATCATCATCATCATCATCATCATCATCATCTATCATAAAGGTGCCTTGCCACATGGCGTCGGCGATCATGGACGTCCATCTGTTTCTATCCCTTGTTGCCTCAAGCATCTCTTCCACCCTCCTTGTCTTCCAGCCACTCTGCAAGCCGTCCAATATCTTCTCCCTGGGTCTACTTTGGGTGCTCTCTTTCCCTCCAGCTTTCCTGTTATGACCAGGTGCTCCAATTCCCCTTTCCTCGTAAAATGGCCTATAAATGCTGCCTGTCTTTTCCTAATCTTCCTTATGAATGATCTTCTTGTTCTGCCTCCATCAAGACTGTCTCGTTTGTTTTCTTTGCTGTCCATGGAACTCTCAACATTCTTCTTAGAAACCACATTTCGGCTGCCTCAATCTTGTTCTGGCTTTGCATGTTGACTGTCCACGCCTCACAAACGTATAACATTATCGGTTCTATATAACATTCAAGAAGTCTCTTCCTGATGTTCATTGATAGGCACGGGAGTCAAAAGGTTAATTCTCTCAACCCATCTCATGCCCTTGAGCCAGGAAAAAACAAACAAAACAAAACAAAAACACACAAGCACTTACATACCGTCCTTCCATCAATTTGTGTAAGTCTTCTTTCTCTATTGTCTGTGTTGATTGTATGCCTATGTCTCGTGTGTGTCTGTACACCTGAAGCGGACTAAAATATCGTCTGCTAAATCAGGACACGTAACTCCCTATTGACAGAACCAGACTGGGCATCTACCTTGCCAAGGACACCATCTTCCCTCAGTTCAGACCCGTCAATCACCACTACCATGAATTACCCACGCCCGAGACATCCCCAAGTTGATGCTTGTTTAGTCAGAGTGTTATGCGAGAAGTGTCATGAATCCCCGCTGGCGCAGAGGTAGAGCACTGACCTTTCAGTCCGCATACACGAAAGAGAAGAGTGGCAGAATGGTTCAGACGTTCGCCTTGACAATAACTAAACTCCAGGTTCCAGGGTTCGCTCCCCGTAGAGGCCTCGACTTTTCTTCTCAGTTTGACCGGAAAATCGAACTGAACGTCTAGTCCTTCGGAATGGGACGAAAAACGAGTCGGACCCGTGTGCCTTCTGGCTGAGCACGCTGAAGATCCCACGGCAGCTGAAACTCGTGACGAGCAGGGCATGCCCGGCTGCCTTGGTATAAGACATTGGAGAGAGAGGTTGATTTCCAAGGTCCCACCCCTTGAAGACCAATCAGCCTTCTTGCCTTTCTAAAGTCTAGGGGAAAAAAAGTGAATATGAATGTGAATTTGAAGCGAGGGAAAGGGGATGGGTGCCACCCTCATAATGCTGGCCCCGGGAAAAGTTGAGGTCTCTACCACCTCACTCCCCTACGACCTCAGGGCTATGGAAGCATTTAGGTGGGACCTCAGGACTGGCCAGCTCATGGGGTTATGTGTAGGCTTAAGGCTTGTGTCGTGATCATTCTGGATCTTCTCCATCACATGGCACCTGTGATGTTAGTGTATATGGAATTCATTCCGAGCGCGGAGGACTGGTGTATATGTAGGGATTTTTAACCCTTTGGC
>JAPXFY010000025.1:5386911-5389411 GCA_030674185.1 Monoplex corrugatus | reverse complement strand
AACCACAACCACAATCACCACCACCACAACCACAATCACCACCACCACAACCACACAACCACCACAACCACCACAACCAAACCACCACCACAACCACAATCACCACCACCACAACCACAACAACCACAATCACCACAACCACCACCACCACACCACAACCACCACAACCACCACAACCACAACCACAACCACCACAACCACCACAACCACCACCACCACCACAACCACAATCACCACAACCACCACCACCACAACCACCACCACAACCACCACCACAACCACCACAACACACACCACAACCACCACAACCACAACCACAACCACCACAACCACAACCACCACAACCACAACCACCACCACCACAACCACAATCACCACCACAACCACCACAACCACAACTACCACAATCACAATCACCACAACCACAACCACCACAACCACAATCACCACAACCACCACAACCACAATCACCACCACAACCATAACCACCACAACCACCACAACCACAATCACCACAACCACAACCACCACCACCACAACCACAACCACCACAACCACAATCACCACAACCACCACAAACCACAAACACCACCACCACAACCACAATCACCACAACCACCACAACCACGATCACCACAACCACCACAACCACAATCACCACCACAACCACAACCACCACCACAACCGCAACCACAACCACCACAACCACAATCACCACAACCACAATCACCACTACCAACACCACCACAACCACAACCACCACAACCACAACCACCATCACCACCACCACCACCACAATCACCATTACCACCACCACCACCACCACAACCACAATCACCACCACCACCACCACCACCACAATCACCACTACCACCACCACTACCACCACAACCACAATCACCACCACCACAACCACAATCACCACCACCACCACAATCATCACTACCACCACCACCACCACCACAATCACCACCACCACCACCACAATCACCACTACCACCACCACCACCACCACAACCACAATCACCACCACCACCACCACAAACCACCATCACCACCACCACCACCAGCCACCACTACCTCTACACACTTCCTGGCCCGAGTACAATGTCTTAGTACAGTCAGCCAGACGTGGATGCTGTGGCTCTCTGGGACGGGATGGCCCATCAGCTGAGGACAGAAGATAGCCAGTGACCTTTCATGCTGACCCTGACCAGTAGCTCTGGTCTCATCATCACCACTCTGTTACCACACACCACCACCACCACTACCACTCTGATACTATCACCATCACCACACACCACCATCACCATCACACCATCATTACTACCACTATGATACTATCACACTACCATCACACCACCACACCACCACCACCACCAACCAACCCACCAACCACACCACACCACACACACTATCACCACAACCACCAATACCACAACCACAACCATACCACACACCACATACACACCACACACCACAACCACCTACCACATACCATACCACTACCACACCACCCCACATACCACCACCACCAACCACCATCACCATACAACCACCACCACACACCACCACACACCACACACCATACACACCACCATCACACCACCACACCACCACACCACACCATACCACACACAACCACTACAACCACCAACCACACACCAACCATACCACCCACCACCACATCACACCACCACCATCACACCACCACTACCACACACCACCATCCACCATACCACATCACCACCACCACCACAATCAACACCACTACCACCACCACCACCACTACCACCACCACCACCACACCATCCACCACCACACAATCACACCACCACCACCACCACACACCACCACACCACACACCACCACTCCACCACTCCCACCACACTCTACCACTACCACTTCTTCCTTACCACCAACCATCACTCACTGCCACATCACCACCCTACCACCACAATCACCACCACCACAAACACCATCACCACTACCACCAAGCCACCACTACCTCTACACACTCTGGCCGAGTACAATGCTTAGTACAGTCAGCCGACTGGAGCTTGTTCACTGGGGACATGCCCATCAGCTGGCTAGCCATACACTCATGTACTACCATACCCTACCACATCACCACTCTGTTACACCACTACCACCACTCACTCATACATCACCATCCTACATCATCATCACACCACCATCTGCTACTCACCACACACTACCACACCAACCACCATCCACCACCAACTACCACTACCACCTGCTACTACATACTACCACCACCACCACACCCACCACACATCACCACCACATCACACCACCACTACCACTCTGTTACACACTACAACACCACCACCACCACATCACCACCACCACCACCACCACTACACCACCACACCACCACCACATCACACCACATCACCCACACACACTCTGTTACTACTACTACTAACCACCACCACCACCATCATCACCACCACCCACCACCCACTATCACACACCA
>JAPXFY010000025.1:5376911-5381911 GCA_030674185.1 Monoplex corrugatus | reverse complement strand
ATGTATGGCCATGTAACAAGATCCAGTGGCCTTGCTAAATCAGTCCTCCAGGTATGGCCATGTAACAAGATCCAGTGGCGTTGATAAATCAGTCCTCCAGGTATGGCCATGTAACAAGAACCAATGACCTGGATAAATCAGTCCTCCAGGTATGGCCATGTAACAAGATCCAGTGGCCTTGCTAAATCAGTCCTCCAGGTATGGCCATGTAACAAGAACCAATGACCTGGATAAATCAGTCCTCCAGGTATGGCCATGTAACAAGATCCAATGGCCTTGATAAATCAGTCCTCTAGGTATGGCCATGTAACAAGATCCAGTGGCCTGGATAAATCAGTCCTCCAGGTATGGCCATGTAACAAGATCCAGTGGCCTTGATAAATCAGTCCTCCAGGTATGGCCATGTAACAAGATCCAGTGGCCTTGATAAATCAGTCCTCCAGGTATGGCCATGTAACAAGATCCAGTGGCCTTGATAAATCAGTCCTCCAGGTATGGCCATGTAACAAGATCCAGTGGCCTTGATAAATCAGTCCTCCAGGTATGGCCATGTAACAAGATCCAGTGGCCTTGATAAATCAGTCCTCCAGGTATGGCCATGTAACAAGATCCAGTGGCCTTGATAAATCAGTCCTCCAGGTATGGCCATGTAACAAGATCCAGTGACCTTGATACATCAGTCCTCCAGGTATGGCCATGTAACAAGATCCAGTGGCCTGTATAAATCAGTCCTCCAGGGAACTGTTGAGGGAGGGAGATGGGATTGGGGGGGGGGGGAGGACGGACAAAGCGATGGACTGACAACATTGCGGAGTGGAAAAAGAAACCACTTGCAGGGACTCAGGCTTTGGCAAACAACCGACATATCTGGAAAAATCTGGTGAACGGTTCCTTACTGCAAGCCCCAGTAACGCTTTATGGAGTTAAGGGACAAAGAAGAAGATGAAGGAGAAGAAAGTGAAGGAGAAGAAGAAGAAGAAGAAGAAGGAGGAGGAGGAGGAGGAAGAGAAGGAGGTGGAGGAGGAGACGAAGAAGGAGAAGAAGGAAAAGGAGTAAAAGAAGAAGGAAGGAGAAGAAGAAGACGACGACGAAGAAGGAAAAGGAGGAGGAGGAGGAGCAGCAGCAGCAGAAAAAGAAGAAGAAACAAAAAGAAGAAACAAGAATAAGAAAAAGAAAGAGAAGAAAGTGAAGGAGAAGAAGAAGAAGAAGAAGAAGAAGAAGAAGAAGAAGAAGAAGAAGAAGAAGAAGAAGAAGAAGAAGAAGAAGAAGAAGAAGAAGAAAGAAGAAAAGAAGAAGAAGAAGAAGAAGAAGAAGAAGAAGAAGAAGAAGAAGAAGAAGAAGAAAAAGAAGAAGAAGAAGAAGAAGAAGAAGAAGAAGAAGAAGAAGAAGAAGAAGAAGAAGAAGAAGAAGAAGAAGAAGAAGAAGAAGAAGAAGAAGAAGAAGAAGAAAAAGAAGAAGAAGAAGAAGAAGAAGAAGAAGAAGAAGAAGAAGAAGAAGAAGAAGAAGAAGAAGAAGAAGAAGAAGAAGAAGAAGAAGAAAAAGAAGAAAAAGAAAAGGAAAGAAAGAAAGAAAAGAGAGAAGAAAAAATGAAAAAGAAATAGAAGAAGAAGAAGAAGAAGAAGAAAGAAGAAGAAGGAGAAGAAGAAGAAGAAGAAGAAGAAGAAGAAAAAGAAGAAGAAGAAGAAGAAGAAAGAAGAAGAAGAAGAAGAAGAAGAAGAAGAAGAAGAAGAAGAAGAAGAAGAAAGAAGAAGAAGAAGAAGAAGAAGAAGAAGAAGAAGAAGAAGAAGAAGAAGAAGAAGAAGAAGAAGAAGAAGAAGAAGAAGAAGAAGAAGAAGAAGAAAAAGAAGAAGAAGAAGAAGAAGAAGAAGAAGAAGAAGAAGAAGAAGAAGAAGAAGAAGAAGAAGAAGAAGAAGAAGAAGAAGAAGAAGAAGAAGAAGAAGAAGAAGAAGAAAAAGAAGAAGACGAAGACGAAGAAGAAGAAGAAGAAGAAGAAGAAGAAGAAGAAGAAGAAGAAGAAGAAGAAGAAGAAGAAGAAGAAGAAAAAGAAGAAGAAGAAGAAGAAGAAGAAACAAGAATAAGAAGAAGAAAGAGAAGAAAGTGAAGGAGAAGAAGAAGAAGACGAAGAAGAAGAAGACAAAGAAGAAGAAGAAGAAGACAAAGAAGAAGAAGAAGAAGAAGAAGAAGAAGAAGAAACACGCAGGAAATGAGAATCTCTTGTTGGGCTTTCTGTTCCAACAAGGTTAAACAGGATGCTTTAGGGGTGGAATTACGTAGGGCGTCTCCCTGTAAGAACCAGCCTTTTCCCAGCCTGTCGATTGACAGAATCTCCGTCAGCTAGCCTGATGTTTCTGGTTTCTTGACGAAGCCACTTAGTTCAGCTGGCTTGATTCAGGTTCCAACAGACGTGTGTGTTACGACACGATTTCTCACACTGGATATGTTGTCTCACCTGGTTAAAAAATCGTCCCAAACCTGCTCCTTTTTGACACTATCTTTGACACGATTTCTCGCCCTGCACGATTTTTCACAAACCTGAGGTACGCGGATGACACTGCTCTCGTATCAGGCTGCAAAGACAATATGCAAACAATTATTGATTAAGTAATTGGAGCGGGCAGAACTGCAGGCTTAAAACTCAACGCAAAGAAGACCAAGGTCATGAATATCGGTGGATCCATGGATGGAGACATAACAGTCGATGGAGAACCCCTCGAAGTTGTACAACACTTCAAATACCTTGGGTCATACAAGTCAGCTGATGCCACATGTCGCAAAGACATCACAGCAAGAACTGCCCAAGCCAAACAAAGAATGGTCCCATCTTACTAACATTTTAAGAAAGACAGATATTTAGGAAATGAGCTCAAACTTAAAATACTGCGAACACTAATTTGCCCCGTTGTGTTATATGGAAGTGAAGGATGGACTCTTAAAGCTGCAGATGAAAACAGAATCAAAAGTAGCAGAGATGTGGTTCTACAGAAGACTCCTAAGAATAAGCTGGACTGAAAGACAAATAAACCAAAACATTCTGGAAGAACTGAACAAACAACCTGAACTTTTAGGCTTGGTTAGGAGAATGGAAATGAAATATTTTGGACATGCTATGAGACATCAGAGCTGCCATGTAATGAAGACCATGGGCCAGGGCAAAATGGAGGGCAAGAGACGACAAGGAAGACCGCCGACTTCCTCTGTAGAGAACATAGCCAAGTGGACGAAGTTACCGAAAAATGAAATCTACAGAACGACTGTAGACAGAAGGGGATGGAGACAGCTGACGGGTAGTTGACAGAGCAGCTAAGCAAGGTGCACACAATTCTGATAATACTACAGAATTACGTATTAATACTTCCGTAAAAGAAGCTTGCAACTTGCTAAAATCAGCCTCATGGATTCATTTTCATGAACATTTCCATGAAAATGATAAAACTTTCATTTCAAAATGTGTGTAAAAAATTGCAGTTTTCTTCCACATATCATTTGAGAACGATTGTTGCTGTTCATTTTCATATTCAGCTAAACGCATTGAAAACAAAATACTGTAAAAATGTCAAGTGTATTTGCGGCGAACAATTCACACTGTATCACTGTCTATTTTACAGCAAAATGCTACGTTCTTTTTTACCAAAGATGTTTACACAAGAAAATTATTCTGAAACTCATTTTAAAGAAGTAACTTCCGATCAATTTTTGTCAGTTAAAATTTCAGAATCGTTGGTTCACAGTCCTGTTAATGCATTACTTTAAGTTTATGAAGTTTGTACTTTAGAGTTAAATTTTCCATACACATTGTTGATGTTAAATGTTAGTGTTAAGTTCTTGTTCCATTTTCTATTTTCCCACCTACTTATGTCTATAACTATGTCTCCTCTATGCCCCAAAACCAACCCGCCCGTCTCTCATCTCACATACTTTTTTTTTTTTTCCCGTCTAATATCACTCATAGTGAAAAGACGTTAAATCAAAGAACGAACAGCTGACGGGCATGCATCAAGAATGATGTCGCCGACAGGTAACAGCTATAGCACGATTTCTTCACCTGTGTGAGAATTCGTGTTAGGAGTGGGATTAATGGCCGGTGACATATAAATACACTGAAGTCGATTTTGGACGATTGTCCTGTCTTTAGGCTTATCGACGCATTTGCCTCGTAGTTTCTGTTTTCCCAGATTTCTTGTCAGAAATTTTTTATTATGATATCAGGTTGGGAGAGGGAGGCCGAAGACTCTGTCTGTCTGTCTGTCTGTCTGTCCGTCTATCTGTCTGTCTGTGTCTCTGTATGTCTGTCTGTCTCTGTCTCTGTCTCTGTCTCTGTCTGTCTGTCTGTCCGTCTGTCCGTCTGTCTATCTGTCCGTCTGTCTCTGTATGTCTGTCTGTCTCTGTCTCTGTCTCTGTCTCTGTCTCTGTATGCCTGCCTGTCTGTCTGTCTGTCTCTGTCTGTCTGTCTGTCTCTATCTGTCTCTTCTGTCTCTGTCTCTGTTTGTCTGTCTGTCTCTGTCTTGCCTCCATCTGTCTCTCTCTCTCGTCTCTCTCTGTCTCTGTCTCTCTCTGTCTCTCTCTTTGTCTCTCTCTCTCTCTCTCTCTGTTTACCTGTCTCTCTGTCTGTCTCTGTCTCACTGTCTTTCTCTCTCTCTCTGTTTCTTTCTCTCTCTCTCTCTGTGTTTGTCTCTCTCTCTCTCTCTTTGTCTCTCTCTCTCTCTTTGTCTCTCTCTCTCTCTCTCTCTGTTTCTCTCTCAGTCTGTCTGTCTGTCTGTCTCTGTGTCTGTCTGTCTGTCTCTGTGTCTGTCTGTCTGGCTCTGTGTCTGCCTGTCTGTCTGTCTCTGTGTCTGTCTGTCTGTCTGTCTCTGTGTGTGTTTGCCTGCCTGTCTGCCTGTCTCTCTGTCTGCCTGTCTGTCTGTATCTCTCTCTCTCTCTCTCTCTCTCTCTCTCTCCTCCCCCTCTATCTCTCAGACAGACAGACAGACAGGGTGATAATCGCACCGGGAGTGAAAACATCA
>JAPXFY010000025.1:5356911-5359411 GCA_030674185.1 Monoplex corrugatus | reverse complement strand
CTCACTGTACATAGGCAACTTTTCCAAGCCTCTAAAACAAAAGTATCCACCCTCATTGCATCTGCAAAAACAAGCTATTTCCAAACCAAAATCCTGAATGCCTCTTCTTCAAAAGAACTCTTTACAATCATGAATAATCTCCTTGGCACACGAAAAGATTTACCTCTCCCAACAAAACACACAAATGAAGAACTCCCATCTGTATTCTCCAAGTATTTCACCACCAAAATACAAACTCTTCGTGATAGGCTTGACAGGACACCCTGTCAACAATGCCCACCTGACCCTTCCTGCTCTGGCACACCTCTTACTACTTTTACCCCAGTCTCACAAGAAGAAATTTTCAACACAATCAGATCCATGTCGTTCAAAACCTGCGAACTGGATCCTCTTCCAGGTTCTCTCTACTCCGACTGTCTCCCTACTCTCCTCCCATTCATCACTGATATCATCAACACTTCTCTTCAAACTGGAACTGTCCCAGATTCTTTCAAGTCTGCTATTGTTCACCCTCTCCTCAAGAAATACAATTTAGACCCAAATGAACTGAAAAATTACCGGCCTATCTCTAATCTCTCTTTCTTGTCAAAACTCCTTGAAAAAGTCGTCCTCAACCAGCTGAACTCTCACCTGTCTGCCAACAATCTCCTCAATCCTTTCTAGTCAGCCTACCGCCAGTGCCATAGCACTGAAACTGCCCTACTACACATTCTCAACAATCTCCTCCTTGCAAGTGATACTGGCAAAGTCTCTCTCCTCACACTCCTTGATATGTCTGCAGCCTTTGATACCATTGACCATGGTATTCTCCTTTCTAGACTTCATCATACTTTTGGCATCTCTGACATTGCTCTCTCCTGGTTCACTTCATATCTATCAAACAGAAAACAAACTGTTCTCATCAATGGCGCGGCACTTACTCTCAACCTGCATACCTGACCTGTGGTGTTCCACAAGGATCTGTCCTTGGCCCTGTTCTTTTCACTCTTTATACCTCCCCCCTGTCCACCATCATCAACTCCCACTCTATAAAACACCACTTCTATGCCGATGACACCCAACTTCAAGACAGTGACTCACCTGATAATATACAGCGCCTGTTGACTCGCACCACTGAGTGTTACTCGGACATTAAGAACTGGATGACACACAATAAACTTCAGCTTAATGACGACAAGACAGAAGCTATCCTCATTGGCACCCGTCAGAAACTTTCTCAGCTGCCTCCTCTTTCTCCTCCCATTATGTAACACATCAGTCCCAATTTCTGATTCAGCTAAAAACCTTGGTGTCTGCATTGACTCTACCCGGCCCTCTCCATGAACAACTTTGTTTCTCAAACTGCCAGATCTTGCTACTATCATCTCCATCGTATAAGCCTGATCAGGAAGTATGTCTCTGTCGAAACAACTGCAAAACTCGTTCTCTCCTTCACAATGTCTCGCATTGACTATTGCAATTCATTCCTGTCTGGTCTTCCTGCCTCCGCCATTCACATCCTACAGCGCATTCAAAACAATGCTGTACGCCTTGTACTCAAAAAGAAAAAAGCTGACCACATATCTCCTCTCCTGGCACAACTTCACTGGCTCCCTGTATCAAAGCGCATACAGTACAAACTAGACACCATGTGCTACAAAAGCCTCAATAACGCAGCCCCCGATTACCTGTCAAGCCTACTTGAGATCTAGGTTCCCTCACGTACCCTCTGCTCTGCCTCGATCCTCTGACTTTCGCTTTCCACGCACTAAGCTCAATACCTATGGTCCACGAGCCTTCTCTGTTTCTGGTCCGCTCTCCTGGAACAAACTTCCTCTTTCAGTCCGTCAGCAACCTACTTTTGTCTCCTTCAAGTCCGCTCTCAAAACTCACCTTTTCTCCTCTGCATAAAATCCTGACCTCACTCAACCCCCTTCTGCAGCCTGTCTCCGCTCGGAGGGGAATCACATTGTTATAATATATAATTGTATATGATATGCTCTATAATTTTCCATTGCTTTTATTCTTGCTTTTATTGTTTTTATTCTTTCTCCCCATTTATAGCCATGCGTGTGTGTGTGTGTGTGTGTGTGTGTGTGTGTGTGTGTGTGTGTGTGTGTGTGTGTGCGTGCGTGTGTGTGCGTGCGTACGTGCGTGCGTGCGTGCGTGCGTGTGTGTCTGTTTCAGCGCTTAGATTTGATTTTATCAAGATTTTGCGCTATATAAATATTGTAATTATTATAATTAGAATTAATTATTATATTATTATTTTCGGTACTGGGGAAATGAGATATGCGGAAGCAATTTTAGGTAATTCAGACGTGTTTTTATATATGTTTTAGTGTCCTTATGTTTAAATTTGTATTCAGGTATGTATTTAAATCCCCTGTGTGATAAATTCGATGGAGTGGTCAACGCCAGGGGCATGTCCTTAGATTATGTGCACGAATGCATTGATACGTGTTCTTCCATTTTCTTTTTCTTTTTTTTCCCCTGTTGAAAAGTATTAGTATGTTTTGAA
>JAPXFY010000025.1:5344411-5346911 GCA_030674185.1 Monoplex corrugatus | reverse complement strand
TTGGAATATGCGTTCTGATTCTATTTTCGTGTTTTTTTGGTTCCGATTAATCTGACGACAGATTTGCACAGTTAAACATTTTGTTCCCGTTAGTGACGATGGTTCCTGTTAAGGGCACTAAACAGATGTGTGATCGTATCGTTATGGAACGCGACACGTAATTTCAGGTCGTGGCCTGCACGCAGCCTTCGCTGTGGTTGTTAGGATGGGAGACAACTTGCCCAGAGTGACGGCCCTTCCTTTCGCTCTTGAATTACGGAGAGGAGAAAAGTCAGACGGAAAATGAGAAAAGCAGACAGAGAAAGGTGGACACGCGACGACAAACAAGACCAAACTTTTTTAATGTGCAGGAATGCAAAAATCACGGACAGACCCCCTGGGATGCAGTATATGAAATGAAATGCATTTCTGCGACGTGAAGATTGAATGAAATCAGCGAATCTAATGAAGGAAAATGGGTCACCAGACTATCGTGAAAATCTTGTAGTCGAGACATCGCAGAGAGAGAGAGAGAGAGAGAGAGAGAGACAGGGGGAAGGAGGGCGAGAGAGGGGCACAGACACACACACAGACAGACAGACACACACACACACACAGATGGAGGAGGGAGGGAGAGAGAGGGGCACACACACACACACACACACCCGATGGGGGAGGGAGGGAGAGAGAGGGGTACACACACACACACAGATGGGGGAGGGAGGGAGAGAGAGGGGCACACACACACACACACACAGATGGGGGAGGGAGGGAGAGAGAGGGGCACACACACACACACAGATGGGGGAGGGAGGGAGAGAGAGGGCACACACACACAGATGGGGGAGGGAGGGAGAGAGAGGGGCACACACACACAGATGGGGGAGGGAGGGAGAGTGAGGGGCCACACACACAGAGATGGGGAGGGAGGGAGAGAGAGGGGCACACACACACACACACAGATGGGGGAGGGAGGGAGAGACAGGGGCACACACACACACACAAGATGGGGGAGGGAGGGAGAGAGAGGGGCACACACACACACAGATGGGGAGGGAGGGAGAGAGAGGGGCACACACACAGATGGGGGAGGGAGGGAGAGAGAGGGGCACACACACACACAGATGGGGGAGGGAGGGAGAGAGAGGGGCACACACACACACACAGATGGGGAGGGAGGGAGAGAGAGGGGCACACACACACACACACACAGATGGGGGAGGGAGGGAGAGAGAGGGATACACACACACACAGACGGGGGAGGGAGGGAGAGAGAGGGGCACACACACACACACACACACAGATGGGGGAGGGAGGGAGAGAGAGGGGCACACACACACAGATGGGGAGGGAGGGAGAGAGAGGGGCACACACACACACACACACACAGATGGGGGAGGGAGGGAGAGAGAGAGGCACACACACAGATGGGGGAGTGAGGGAGAGAGAGGGGCACACACACAGATGGGGGAGGGAGGGAGAGAGAGGGGCACACACACACACACACAGATGGGGGAGGGAGGGAGAGAGAGGGGCACACACACACACAGATGGGGGAGGGAGGGAGAGAGAGGGGCGCCACACACACACACAGATGGGGGAGGGAGGGAGAGAGAGGGGCACACACACATACACAGATGGGGGAGGGAGAGGGAGAGAGAGGGGCACACACACACACAGATGGGGGAGGGATTGAGAGGGTGAGAGAGGGGCACACACACACACACACGCAGAGGGGGAGGGAGGGAGAGAGAGGGGCACACACACACACACACACACACACAGAGATGGGGGAGAGAGGGAGAGAGAGGGGCACACACACACACACAGAGATGGGGGAGGGAGGGAGAGAGAGGGGCACACACACACACACACACAACAGACACACACACACACACACACACAGATGGGGGAGGGAGGGAGAGAGGGACACACACACACACACACACAGAGATGGGGGAGGGAGGGAGAGAGAGGGACACAGACACACACACGACACACACGCAGACACACACACACACACACACACACACACACACACACACACACACACACACACACACACAACACACATACATACAAACACACACACACACACAGACGGGGGGGGGGGGGAGGGAGGGGGAGAGAGAGGGGCACACACACACATACACACACAGATACATACATACACACACACATACATACACACACATACACACATACGCCCGCGTGCGCGCACACACACACACACAGAGAACAATGAACAATGTTTTAGTACATTTAGACCATTGCTCAGTGACATGGGTGTGGGGTGGGTGTTTAAGAACGACGCCTTGCACAGCAAAACAGCAATGAACACCCAAAACTTTACAGCATGCTAAAATAAAACACATTAAAACATAATTGCATGAAATCATAACAATGTGTACAAACTTTCGCGATCCCGACTGCTGTTTGGTGTAACTGATATGAAAAATTTCCACCAGTGGGGATGCCGGGGGCTCTTTCAGTATAAACAGTATCCCCACCTTCTGGAAAT
>JAPXFY010000025.1:5334411-5336911 GCA_030674185.1 Monoplex corrugatus | reverse complement strand
AAACATTGATACAAAATCGTCTGCTATCACTCCTAGTGAAAAGACGTTAAATCAAAAAACGAACAAACATTGATACAAAATCGTCTGCTATCACTCATAGTGAAAAAACGTTAAATAAAAAAAAAACACACACACCCCCCCCCCCAAAAAAAAAATCAACAACAACAACCAAACAAATAAACAAAAACAAAAACAAAAAAAACAACAACAAAAAACAAAAAACAAAAACGAACAAACATGGACATAAGGTCGTCTGCTATCACTCCTAGTGAAAAGACGTTAAATCAAAGAACGAACAAACGTGGACACAATATCGTCTGCTATCACTCCTAGTGAAAAGACGTTAAATCAAAGAACGAACAAACGTGGACACAATATCGTCTGCTATCACTCCTAGTGAACAGACGTTAAATCAAAAAACGAAAAACGTATACACAAGATTGTCAAATATCACTCCTAGTGAATAGTCGTTAAATAAGTAAACGAACAAACATTGACACAAGATTGTCTGCTGTCACTCATAGTGAAAAGACGTTAAATCAAAGAACGAACGAAAATGGACACAAGATCGTCTGCTATCACTCGTGGTGAATAGACGTTAAATCAAACAACGAACAAACATAGACACAAGATTGTCAAATATCACTCCTAGTGAATAGTTGTTAAATAAGTAAACGAACAAACATGGATACAAGATTGTCTGCTGTCACTCATAGTGAAAAGACGTTAAATAAAAAAAAAAAAAGATAAATAAATAAAAAAAAATTTAAAAAGCAAAAACAAAAACAAAACAAAACAGCAACAAAAAACAAAAACGAACAAACGTGGACATAAGGTCGTCTGCTTTCATTCCTAGTGAAAGACATTAAATAAAAATCAAAAGAACAAGAGGCAAATGGTGACACAAGAATCGTTCTGCTATCTCACTCGTGGTGAAAAAACGTTAAATCAAAAATCGAACAAAACATACACAAGATTGTCAGTATCATCATCGTAGTGAATAACGTTAAATCAAAAAACGAACAAACTATACACAAGATTGTCGCTATATATCACTCTAGTGAAAGAGTTAAATCAAAACGAAAAATGGACACAAGATGTCTGCTCTATCACTCATAGTGAAAAGATGTTAATCAAAGAAAACAAACACAGACACAAGATTGTCAAATATCACTCCTAATGAATAGACGTTAAAAAGCATAAAACGAACGAACATGAACACAAGATCATATGATATCACTCCTAGTGAAAAGACGTTAAATCAAAAACGAACGAAAATGGACACAAAATCGTCTGCTATCACTCATAGTGAAAAGACGTTAAATCGAAGCACGAACGACTATGGACGACACAAGGTCGTCTGTATTCAGTTCACGTCCACTCACCCACGTAATCAGTTGGCTTGTTCTCTCCCCTCCTCACTGTTCCAGTTAGTTTGGAGATCTTGAATAAAACATGTCGAGGACAGCATTGGGAGCATCAGAACGGCTGTACAAATAGCTCCGGAACACGCAGTATGGGTACCTGGGAATGCTTTTACATTAATTGTTCTTCTGAGAATGTGAGGTCAAGAACAGGAACAAACCCGCGGGTGGTCAATTAAGCAGACCGTCCTCTCCCCCTCGTGGGGATGCCGAGGGCTCTTTCAGTATAAACAGTATCCCCCACCTTCTGGGAATTCTGTGCTAGAAATTTCCACTTTTCTGTCACTCTCTTTGTTTCTGCCTTATTCCTTTTGCTTTCTGTCATTTCTTCCTATCATTTTCTGGGCCATTCATTTATATTGTGTTCGACAAGGTCTTGTGTACTTTCTCTTAGGATTGATAATTGGGTGCATGTATTAAGTGCACTTTAGGCTCTAGGCAAATGTGATATGCGGAAGCAATTTCAGATAATTTAGGACTGTTTATTTATGTGTATGTCTTAGTGTTCTTTGTTATGTTTTAATCTGTGTTCATATGTGTGTGTGTGTGTGTGTTTTTTGTTGTTGTTGTTTTTGTTTTTTTTATCTCCTGAGTGATAAATTGGACGGAGTGGTCAACACCAGGGGCATCTTCTTAGATTATGTCCGCGAATGCATTGATATGTGTATGTAATTTTCTTTTCTTTTTTTTTTTTTTTTCTTTTCCCTGTTGAAGTGTCGTGTATGTCTTGAAACGGTTCCAGCCCTGACTTGGCACTGTGCAGGCTGATGGGTTTTGAACAACAACAACAATAACAAAAAAGATGTAAGTAAACGTCCCATGCTCGACAAACACAAACAGATGACTGGAGGAGGAGGGGGGGGGGGAGGCGGATTGGAGACGAGAAAGACAGAGAGACAGAGAGAAATAGACAGAGAGAGGGAGAAAGAGACAGACAGACAGACAGGGGAGAGAGAGACAGACAGACAGAGAGACGGAGAGAGAGAGAGGAGACAGACAGACAGACAAAGGAGACAGACAGACAGGAGAGAGAGAGAGACAGACAACGGAGAGAGAGACAGACAGACAGAGACACA
>JAPXFY010000025.1:5326911-5329411 GCA_030674185.1 Monoplex corrugatus | reverse complement strand
AACACACACAAACACACACACACACACACACACACACACACACACACACACACCACACACACACACACACACACACACACACACACAGAAACACACACACAAACACACTCACACACACACACACTCACTCACTCATTCACACACACACACACACACACACACACACACACACACACACACACACAACACACACAAACCAGAGAGAGAGAGAGAGAGAGAGAGAGGAGAGAGAGAGAGAAAGAGAGAGAAGGTTTAATGTTCTCCCACTTAACAGTAACATATATATATAGACACGGTGAATCTGACCAGGCTTAATGCATGTCCATTTTGGAAATCCAAAGTCGAAAACGAAAAGCACTTGCTTTTTCATTGGTCGATAGACAGTGATCTCAGATTCAAGTTTCTAGGGGATTTAATTACCACTTAATGCGTGTATTGCTCAAAACAAAAAATGCCCAGCATAGGCAAGGCGTGTCAATATATATGTGACCCCCCCCCCCCCCCACGAAATCAGTCTTAAGTAGCATTTTGTGCATTTTGAGATATACATATCACTGGAAAGTGTACATTCTGTTGATTATTTTGGTACTTGAATGAAGCTTGTACTCAAAAAAATGTAGAAGTTATGTATGTTTAAAGTCATTAAGTTGTATGACGGCCATTTTGAGAAAACGGCCTCTAAAGTTTTTGTGTGCTCTCCTACACATTTTCCTTAAATGTCTTTATTTGGTGGCTTTGACCCAGTTTGTTTCTAATTCTCGCTGTCATTATCTGAAAGGTGTACCAAAGAGCTTTCCATCAGTATATTACATGTGTGGGTACTGTACAGGTTACAGTTTATAATAAGAGACAAAAATAGGTACTTTTGGTCGGAAATTGCATTCTTTCTGCTGCGATCAGTGCATTAAAATACCATTTTAAATTGATTAATAATATTTTTTCAAGAAAAACATTTCTGCGGGGGATAGATTATAGTCTACAGAAATCAAATTTGAGAAAAAGTCAAAACACCCAAGACAGACCCTCAGTCACCTTTTCAGCTCCTAATGCTGTTCGACTAACTGCGAGTTAAGACTGATTTCGTGGTGGGAGGTCACATATCTTCCACGCTATCAATAGAAGGAAAAGGTTAACTGTAGGATAAAAACAACAGAGTATCGCAGTGGTGTTACTGCTTTGCTTCTTCCATGTTATTTTAATTCATTATATTGCGTTGGTTTATTTGGTTAAATGGATACAAAGCAGCTGACAAAGACAGGCAACATTTATAGGCCATTTTATGAAGAAAGGGGAATTGGAGCGCCTGGTCATAACAGGAAAGCTGGAGGGAAAGAGAGGACCAGATAGACCCAGGGAGAAATTATTGGACGGGCTTGCAGAGTGGCTGAAGACAGAGAGGGTGGAAGATGTGCTTGCGGCAACAAGGGATAGATGCATATGGAGGGCCATGTTCGCCAACGCCATGTGGCAAGGCACTTGATGATGATGATGATGATGATGAAAGCAGCTACTTAATTGGTCTTGGTTATGAATTGATGCATTTATGAGCTGCTGATTGATTAAGTGTTCGATTGATGTACTAATTGAGTTTTTGATTAAGTAAATTATTGTTTCTCAACTGACTAATTAGTTCTTGGTCATAGACTTCTGATGAATCTGTTGATTGCTGGACTGTCCATGGTGTGAATTTAAGTGGTTGATTAACTTGTTGACTGCAACCAGTCGCCGTGGTGTAGTGGTTAATGCAACGGACTACCAACTAGAAGGTTGTAGGTTCGAATCCCCATCAGTCCCTTCAGAAATCATTGTGGGATTTTTCGGCTCTAACCGGCTCTTACCCAGAGTTGGGCGTGCTGTGGGCTTATTGGGAAGACTGGGACCACATAGTCGAGTCTCATCCACTTCACGGATGCGTCATTGAGGGTGTTGCTCAAATCTTCTGACCAGCACCGTAGGTGTCTGTATCTGTCGGGCCTGGTTGACGCCAGGATATATTATGATAGTAAGCGTAGAGTACAACCCTGTCACGCAGTCTCAATCCTAGATGGAACTCCATAGCATTATGATCATCATCCTCATTGACGTCATCACTATCCCATTGTAAAAACTGTGCCAGCTTCTGTGGCCATTAAGGTGGCGTAGAAAATGGGACGTGGCAAAACAGAACGAAATAAAGGTGAGCACAAAGGTAACTTCCCTGAGTGCCACGATCCTAAAAAACAACAACAACGACGACAACGACGACGACGACAACGACGACGATGACAACGACAACCGACGACGACGATGACGACGACGAAGACAATGACGACGACGACGACAATGACGACGACGACGACAATGACGACGACGACGACAATGACGACGACGACGACAATGACGACGAGAAACGACGACGACGACAAGACGACAACGACGACAACGACGACGAAACGACGACACGACAAACGACGACAACGACGACGACGACGACGACACAACGACGACGACAACGACGACA
>JAPXFY010000025.1:5311911-5321911 GCA_030674185.1 Monoplex corrugatus | reverse complement strand
CTCATCCACTTCACTGATGCGTCATTGAGGGTGTTGCTCAAATCTTCTGACCAACACCGCAGGTGTCTGTATCTCTCGGGCCTGGTTGACCCCAGGATATATTATGATAGTAAGCGTAGAGTACAACCCTGTATAGTATGTATGGCATGTAGTAAAATCTTTTGATAAAAATATTTCTTTTGAGCAGAACTGCAAGATTTTACTACCGGCTATAGGTACCTGTCCCTGCTATATGTGTGTTAAATATCAAGGAAATCGGATGAAAACTTTTGAACATATTATGTCTGATGTACACAATCTCGCGAAAAATCGCAATTAATTAATGGTGATTGGTTAATTAGAACTGAAACACTGAACATCACAATCTTGGTACCCAAATCTGGGTAGGCCTGCCCCCTTAACAATCTTCTTAGAAACCACATTTTAGCTGGCCTCAATCTTGTTCTAACCTTGTGTATTGACTGTCCACGCTTCGAATCCGTACAGCAGTACTGGTTTTATAAAACACTGAAAAACTCTTTTCCTGACGTCAGTTGAAAGACATTTGTTGGAAAGAACGCTTTTCATTTTCTTGAATGATGTTTTAACTTGGCCAACTGTGCTGGATATTTACGTCCCTCCTGATGCAATTTTCCAGTTTAACAAGAGATCAATAGATTTCACCTGATATGATTTTACGTCTGTTTTTCTTTAACTGAATTTTAGATAAACAAGGTTAATGGTGAGCACAGTTTTTTAACTGTTTTCTTTTATCTTAACCAGGTTGTTCTTTTCTTTTTGACGTGGTGTTAGCCCTGATATGGCTGTAGTAGTCGGCTGGGCTATAAGCAATATGAACTGAACTGAATTTTAGACTTGTAAGGTTAATGGTGAGCATGGTTTTTTAACTGTTGTCTTTTTTCTTAAAGGGTTGTCGGTTTTTGACGTGGTGTTAGTCCTGATATGGCTGTAGTAGTCGGCTGGGCTATGAGCAATATGAACATGAACCTGGATGGCGTTTTTAACGTGTCATCCTGATATGGCTGTAGTAGTCGGCTGGACTATAAGCAATGTGACCTGAACCTACTGGATAATTTGTAATGTGGATTGCTGTGTGGTGAGATGACTGTTCCCGACTTGAATGCAAGAGGGAATCATTATTATCATTATCATTATTATCATTATTATCATTATTATCATTATTATCATTATTATCATTATTATCATTATACACCGTTCTTATACAGCGCTGTTTTCCATACTCATTTGCAAACACTGATCACTACACATAATCTGAATTTGTTCAACGGTTTCAGTATCAATTTCTCAAGATGAGTCTCCGCGATCGGAATGAATTCCGTTTTGCGCTAACGTCACAGGTGCCATGTGGATGGAGAAGATCCAGAATGATCACGGCACAAGCCTTAAGCCTGCACATAAACCCACGAGCTGGCCAGGTCCTGAGGTCCTACCTAGATAGTTCCATAGGAGAGCGAGGTGGCAAAGAGACCTCAACTTTTCTCGGGGCCAGCACCACGGAACACAGAGAGCTGAAACTGCAAGGCGAGATGATGACATTCCACTGAATACAGTCTGCAGTTTTGGATGGGTTTGAACGCTGGGTGCTTAATGCATTTCCATAGGCCAGTGACCACAACCATGACAAAGAGAACAAAGGGGACAGATGTGTGTATCCACGGAAGGCCAGTCAAAAACGCTTTTGGAATGTTATGAAACATATATAGCCAAGGCAAAACGGTATCATATTACTCATTTATTTTTGTGTGGACAAAACATGTAGCTAATGTGTTCGTGACGTCAACAGCTGTTTCAGGCTGTCAGAGAGAATGTTACTGTTCGTGACGTCAACAGCTGTTTTAGGCTGTCAATGTTACTGTTGATAATGTCAACAGCTGTTTTAGGCTGTCAGACAGAATGTTACTGTTCATGACGTCAACAGCTGTTTTAGGCTGTCAGAGAGAATGTTACTGTTCGTGACGTCAACAGCTGTTTTAGGCTGTCAAGAGAATGTTACTGTTCGTGACGTCAAAAGCTGTTTTAGGCTGTCAGAGAGAATGTTACTGTTCGTGACGTCAACAGCTGTTTTAGGCTGTCAGAGAGAATGTTACTGTTCATGACGTCAACAGCTGTTTTAGGCTGTCAGAGAGAATGTTACTGTTCGTGACGTCAACAGCTGTTTTAGGCTGTCAGAGAGAATGTTACTGTTCGTGACGTCAACAGCTGTTTTAGGCTGTCAGAGATAATGTTACTGTTCATGACGTCAACAGCTGTTTTAGGCTATCAGAGAGAATGTTACTGTTCGTGACGTCAAAAGCTGTTTTAGGCTGTCAGAGAGAATGTTACTGTTCGTGACGTCAACAACTGTTTTAGGCTGTCAGAGAGAATGTTACTGTTCGTGACGTCAAAAGCTGTTTTAGGCTGTCAGAGAGAATGTTACTGTTCGTACCGTCAACAGCTGTTTTAGGCTGTCAGAGAGAATGTTACTGTTCATGACGTCAACAGCTGTTTTAGGCTGTCAGAGAGAATGCTACTGTTCGTGACGTCAACAGCTGTTTTAGGCTGTCAGAGAGAATGTTACTGTTCGTGACGTCAACAGCTGTTTTAGGCAGTCAGAGAGAATGTTACTGTTCGTCACGTCAACAACTGTTTTAGCTGTCAGAGAGAATGTTACTGTTCGTGATGTCAACAACTGTTTTAGGCTGTCAGAGATAATGTTACTGTTCGTGACGTCAACAGCTGTTTTAGGCTGTCAGAGAGAATGATACTGTTCGTGACGTCAACAGCTGTTTCAGGCTGTCAGAATGTTGCTGTTCGTGACGTCAACAGCTGTTTTAGGCTGTCAGAATGTTACTGTTCGTGACGTCAACAGCTGTTTCAGGCTGTCAATGTTACTGTTGATGATGTCAACAGCTGTTTCAGGCTGTCAGAATGTTACTGTTGATGTTGTCAACAGCTGTTTCAGGCTGTCAGAATGTTACTGTTCATGACGTCAACAGATGTTTTAGGCTGACAATGTTACTGTTGATGATGTCAACAGCTGTTTCAGGCTGTCAGACTGTTACTGTTGGTGACGTCAACAGCTGTTTCAGGCTGTCAGAATGTAACTGTTGATGACGTCAACAGGTGTTTCAGTCTGTCAGAATGTTACTGTTCATGATGTCAACAGCTGTTTCAGGCTGTCAGAATGTGACTGTTCATCATGTCAACAACTGTTTCAGACTGTCAGAATGTTACTGTTCATGATGTCAACAGCTGTTTCAGGCTGTCAGAATGTTACTGTTGATGACGTCAACAGCTGTTCAGCTGTCAGAATGTGACTGTTATGACGTACAGCTGTTTTAGCTGTCAAATGTACTTATGACGTCAACTTTTCAGGCTGTCAAATGTTACTGTTATGAGTCAACACTGTTCAGGCTGTCAGATGTACTGTTTATGCAACAGCTGTTCAGGCTGTCAGAATGTTACTGTTATAGTCAACAGCTTTTCAGGCTGTCAGAATGTTACGTTAAGTCAACAGCTTTTCAGCTGTCAATGTTACTGTTATATCAACACTGTTTCAGGCTGTCAATGTTACTGTGATGGTCAACACTGTTTCAGGCTGTCAAATGTTACTGTTATGAGTCACATGTTTCAGGCTGTCAGAATGTTACTGTTCATGACGTCAACAGCTGTTTCAGGCTGTCAAAGTTACTGTTCATGATCAAAGCGTTTCACTGTCAAATTACTGTTCATAGTCAACAGCTGTTTCAGGCTGTCAGAATGTTATGTTCATGACGTCAACAGCTGTTTCAGGCTGTCAGAATGTTACTGTCATGAGTCAACAGCTGTTTCAGGCTGTCAAATGTTACTGTTCATGACGTCAAAGCTGTTTCAGGCTGTCAGAATGTTACTGTTGGTTGTCAACAGCTGTTTCAGGCTGTCAGAATGTTACTGTTCATGAGTCAACAGCTGTTTCAGGCTGTCAGAATGTACTGTTCATGACGTCAACAGCTGTTTCAGGCTGTCAGAATTTACTTTATGTCAACAGCTTTCAGCTGTCAACTGTTACTGTTGATGACGTCAAACTGTTTCAGGCTGTCAGATGTTACTGTTGATACGTCAACAGCTGTTTCAGGCTGAGAATGTTACTGTTGATGACGTCAACACTGTTTCAGCTGTCATAATGTTACTGTTCATGACGTCAACAGCTGTTTCGGCTGTCAGAATTTACTGTTCATGATGTCAACACTGTTTCAGGCTGTCAGAATGTTACTGTTCATATGTCAACAACTGTTTCAGGCTGTCAATGTTACGTTATGATGTCAACAGCTGTTTCAGCTGTCAGAATGTACTGTTATGAGTCAACAGCTGTTTCAGCTGTCAGAATGTTACTGTTGATGATGTCAACAGCTGTTTCAGGCTGTCAGAATTACTGTTATGACGTCAACAGCTGTTTCGGCTGTCAGAATGTTACTTTCAGACGTCAACAGCTGTTTCAGCTGTCAGAATGTTACTGTTATGAGTCAACAGCTGTTTCAGGCTGTCAAATGTACTGTCATGAGTCAACGCTGTTTCAGCTGTCAGAATGTACTGTTATGACGTCACAGCTGTTTCAGCTGTCAAATGTACTGTTATATGTCAACAACTTTCAGGCTGTCAGAATGTGACTGTTCATCATGTCAACACTGTTTCAGGCTGTCAGAATGTACTGTTATCGTCAACACTGTTCAGCTGTCAGAATGTGCTGTTATATGTCAACACTGTTTCAGGCTGTCAGAATGTACTGTTCATCATGTCAACACTGTTTCAGGCTGTCAGAATGTACTGTTATATGTCAACACTGTTTCAGGCTGTCAGATGTACTGTTCATAGTCAACACTGTTTCAGGCTGTCAGAATGTACTGTTCATAGTCAACACTGTTTCAGGCTGTCAGAATGTCACTGTATAAAGACGTCAACAGCTGTTTCAGCTGTCAAATGTTACTGTTGATGAGTCAACAGCTGTTTCAGCTGTCAGAATGTACTGTTCATAGTCAACACTGTTTCAGCTGTCAATGTACTGTTAATGTCAACAGCTGTTTCAGGCTGTCAGAATGTTACTGTTATATGTCAACAGCTGTTTCAGGCTGTCAGAATGTTACTGTCATAGTCAACAGCTGTTTAGGCTGCAAATGTTACTGTTATATGTCAACACTGTTTCAGCTGTCAGAATGTGCTGTTCATAGTCAACAGCTGTTTCAGGCTGTCAGAATGTACTGTTCATATGTCAACACTGTTCAGCTGTCAAATGTACTGTTATATGTCAACAGCTTTTCAGGCTGTCAGAATGTACTGTTATATGTCAACAGCTGTTTCAGCTGTCAGAATGTGCTGTTATAGTCAACACTGTTTCAGGCTGTCAGAATGTACTGTTATAGTCAACACTGTTTCAGGCTGTCAAATTTCTGTTATACGTCAACACTGTTTCAGGCTGTCAAATGTACTGTTCATATGTCAACACTGTTTCAGCTGTCAAATGTACTGTTCATATGTCAACACTGTTTCAGGCTGTCAGAATGTACTGTTCATCATGTCAACAACGTTTTCAGCTGTCAGAATGTACTGTTGATCAGTCAACAACTGTTTAGCTGTCAGAATTACTGTTCATATGTCAACAACTGTTTCGGCTGTCAGAATGTACTGTTGATAGTCAACACTGTTTCAGGCTGTCAGAATGATGTTCATAGTCAACACTGTTTCAGACTGTCAGAATGTTACTGTTATACGTCAACAGCTGTTTCAGCTGTCAGAATGTGACTGTTCACAGTCAAAGCTGTTTCAGCTGTCAGAATGTGACTGTTGATACGTCAACACTGTTTCAGCTGTCAAATGTACTGTTATAGTCAACACTGTTTCAGGCTGTCAAATGTACTGTTCATCATGTCAACACTGTTTCAGGCTGTAAATGTGACTGTTATAGTCAACAACTGTTTCAGCTGTCAGAATGTACTGTTATAGTCAACAGCTGTTTCAGGCTGTCAGAATGTGACTGTTCATCATGTCAACACTGTTTCAGACTGTCAGAATTGACTGTTCATCATGTCAACAGCTGTTTCAGGCTGTCAGAATGTGACTGTATCAGTCAACAACTGTTTCAGACTGTCAGAATGTGACTGTTATCAGTCAACAACTGTTTCAGACTGTCAGAATGTGACTGTTATCAGTCAACAACTGTTTCAGCTGTCAGAATGTGACTGTTCATCATGTCAACACTGTTTCAGGCTGTCAGAATGTGACTGTTCATCATGTCAACACTGTTTCAGGCTGTCAGAATGTACTGTTATATGTCAACAACTGTTTCAGCTGTCAAATTACTGTTCATATCAACAGCTGTTTCAGGCTGTCAGAATGTGACTGTTCATCATGTCAACAGCTGTTTCAGCTGTCAGAATGTTGACTGTTCATCATGACTCAACAGCTGTTTCAGACTGTCAAATGTTGACTGTTCATGCATGTCAACAGCTGTTTCAGGCTGTCAAAATGTGACTGTTCATCGAGTCAAAAGCTGTTTCAGGACTGTCAGAATGTGACTGTTCATAGTCAACAGCTGTTTCAGGCTGTCAGAATGTACTGTTATACTGTCAAAGCTGTTTCAGGACTGTCAGAATGTACTGTTCATCAGTCAACAACTGTTTCAGGCTGTTCAGCAATGTTACTGTTTCATCTGTCAACAGCTGTTTCAGACTGTCAGAATGTTGACTGTTATGATGTCAACAGCTGTTTCAGGCTGTCAGAATGTGACTGTTCATCATGTCAACAACTGTTTCAGGCTGTCAGAATGTGACTGTTCATCATGTCAACAGCTGTTTCAGGACTGTCAGAATGTGACTGTTCATCATGTCAACAACTGTTTCAGACTGTCAGAATGTGACTGTTCATCATGTCAACAACTGTTTCAGACTGTCAGAATGTGACTGTTCATCATGTCAACAACTGTTTCAGCTGTCAGAATGTGACTGTTCATCATGTCAACAACTGTTTCAGGCTGTCAGAATGTGACTGTTCATCATGTCAACAACTGTTTCAGACTGTCAGAATGTGACTGTTCATCATGTCAACAGCTGTTTCAGACTGTCAGAATGTGACTGTTCATCATGTCAACAGCTGTTTCAGGCTGTCAGAATGTGACTGTTCATCATGTCAACAGCTGTTTCAGGCTGTCAGAATGTGACTGTTCATCATGTCAACAACTGTTTCAGACTGTCAGAATGTAACACTGTTTCATCTGTCAAATGCTGTTTCAGACTGTCACAATGTTCGTCATGTCACAGCTGTTCAGCTGTCAAATTCATTTATCAGTCAACACTGTTTCAGACTGTCAGAATGTGACTGTTCATCATGTCAACAACTGTTTCAGACTGTCAAATGTACTGTTCATCATTCAACAGCTTTCAGCTGCAATTGACTGTTCATACATGTCAACACTGTTTCACTGTCAAATGTATGTTATCAGATTCAACAGCTGTTTCAGCTGTCAAATGTGTACGTTCCATGTCAAATGTTTCAGACTGTCAAATGTGACTGTTATCAGTCCAAATGTTGTTCAGCTGTCAAACTGTTCTGTCTGTCAGAAACTGTTCACTGTCAAATGTACTGTTCAGTTACAACGTGTTTCATGCTGTCAGAATTGTACTGTTCACTGTCAAACTGTATTCAGCTGTCAATGTGACTGTTTCAGCTCAGTCAGACATGTTTCGCTGTCATCAATGTACTGTTCATCATGCAACAGTACTGTTTCAGCTGTCAAATGTGTACTGTTACAATGTCAACAGCTGTTTCAGCTGTCAAATTGACTGTTCATGACTGTCAACACTGTTCGGCTGTTCATATTACATTTCATGTCAACACTGTTTCAGCTGTTCAGAATGTATGTTTCAGCGTCAAATGGTTTCGACATGTCAAATGACTGTTCATGAGTCAACATGCTGTTTCAGCTGTCAGAATCGTGACTTCATCGACTGTCAAAACTGTTTCAGATGTCAGAATGGACATTGTCGTCAACTGCAGAATGTTTGACTGTCAAATATGTCTATCACTGTTCAGACTGCAGATGTCAGACTGTCATTACTGTCAATCAATGTAATCAGACTGTCAGCTGTTCAATGTTACTGTTCATGTCAACAGCTGTTCAGACTGTCAGAATGTGACTGTTGATAGTCAACATGTTTCAGGCTGTCAAATGTAACTGTTCATCTGTCAACAACTGTTTCGGCTGTCAAATGTGACATGATTTCATGTCAACAGCTGTTTCACTGTCAGAATGTTGCTGGTTCATGATGTCAACAACTGTTTACAGACTGTCAGAATGTGACTGTTCATCATGTCAACAACTGTTTCAGCTGTCAGAATGTGACTGTTCATCATGTCAACAACTGTTTCAGGCTGTCAGAATGTGACTGTTCATACATGTCAACACTGTTTCAGGCTGTCATAATGTAACTGTTATCATGTCAACAACTGTTTCAGACTGTCAAATGTGACTGTTATCAGTGTCAACAAGACTGTTTCAGTCATGTCAAATGTTTACTGTTCATGATGTCAACAGCTGTTTCAGGACGTTCAGAATGTGATCTGTTCATCATGTCAACAGCGTTTTCAGACTGTCAGAATGTGACTGTTATCATGTCAACAACTGTTTCAGACTGTCAGAATGTGACTGTTCATCATGTCAACAGCTGTTTCAGCTGTCAGAATGTGACTGTTCATCATGTCAACACTGTTTCAGACTGTCAGAATGTGACTGTTCATCATGTCAACAACTGTTTCAGGCTGTCAGAATGTGACTGTTCTCATGTCACTCAGACTGTTTCAGGCTGTCAGAAGTGACTGTTTCAGTCATGTCAACAACTGTTTCGACTGTCAATGTGACATGTTCATCATGTCAAACAGACTGTTTCCAGAACTGTTCAGAATGTGATGTGTCATCATGTCAACACTGTTTCAGGCTGTCAGAATGTGACTGTTCATCATGTCAACAACTGTTTCAGACTGTCAGAATGTGACTGTTCATCATGTCAACAGCTGTTTCAGACTGTCAGAATGTGACTGTTCATCATGTCAACAGCTGTTTCAGGCTGTCAGAATGTGACTGTTCATCATGTCAACAACTGTTTCAGGCTGTCAGAATGTGACTGTTCATCATGTCAACAACTGTTTCAGACTGTCAGAATGTGACTGTTCATCATGTCAACAGCTGTTTCAGGCTGTCAGAATGTGACTGTTCATCATGTCAACAGCTGTTTCAGGCTGTCAGAATGTGACTGTTCATCATGTCAACAGCTGTTTCAGGCTGTCAGAATGTGACTGTTCATCATGTCAACAGCTGTTTCAGGCTGTCAGAATGTGACTGTTCATCATGTCAACAGCTGTTTCAGACTGTCAGAATGTGACTGTTCATCATGTCAACAACTGTTTCAGACTGTCAGAATGTGACTGTTGATCACGTCAACAACTGTTTCAGACTGTCAGAATGTGACTGTTGATCACGTCAACAACTGTTTCAGACTGTCAGAATGTGACTGTTCATCATGTCAACAACTGTTTCAGACTGTCAGAATGTGACTGTTCATCATGTCAACAGCTGTTTCAGGCTGTCAGAATGTGACTGTTCATCATGTCAACAGCTGTTTCAGGCTGTCAGAATGTGACTGTTCATCATGTCAACAACTGTTTCAGACTGTCAGAATGTGACTGTTCATCATGTCAACAACTGTTTCAGACTGTCAGAATGTGACTGTTCATCATGTCAACAGCTGTTTCAGGCTGTCAGAATGTGACTGTTCATCATGTCAACAGCTGTTTCAGACTGTCAGAATGTGACTGTTCATCATGTCAACACTGTTTCAGACTGTCAGAATGTGACTGTTCATCATGTCAACAGCTGTTTCAGCTGTCAGAATGTGACTGTTCATCATGTCAACAGCTGTTTCAGACTGTCAGAATGTGACTGTTCATCATGTCAACAGCTGTTTCAGACTGTCAG
>JAPXFY010000025.1:5294411-5306911 GCA_030674185.1 Monoplex corrugatus | reverse complement strand
AGATGATACACAGCTCAATGAAAGCGACAGATAGACATGAACATTTCTTGGTTTGCCATTTTATCGTCGTCATTGTTATTGTTATTTGTTGTTTAAAGCCCAGCCGACTGCATAGAGCCATATCAGGGCTGTAACTGCTTCAAAACATACAAAACTTCAAAAGGAAAAAAAAAAGGAAAAGAAAATTAAGTACACATATCAATGCATTCGTGCACACAATCTAAGGACATGGCCCTGGCGTTGACCAATGTATCGCACAAGGGGTTTGAAAAGCATACCTGAATACAAATTTAAGCATACATAAGGACATCAAAACATGTATAAAGCGGGTCTAAATTACCAAAAATTGCTTTCGCATATCTCACTTCCTTAGAGCCAAAAATGCACTTAACATATGTACCCAATTATCAATCCTAAGAAAAAGTACGTAAGACTTTATCGAACACATACAGGTGAATGAACCAGCAAGGCAGAAAATGATAGGTAGAAATGACAGAAAGCAAAAGAACAAGACAGAAACAAAGAGAGTGACAGAAAAGAGGAAATTTCTAGCACAGAATTGCCAGAAGGTGGGAATACTATTTATACTGAAAGAGTCCCCGGCATCCCCATGGGAGAAATCTTTATCATCGGCACCTAGCCGTTTGTCAATCCTTTGTAAGGAAACCAGTCACTGATGAAGGTGGTCAGGCATTTAAATTTGTATTCAGGTATGTTTCTTTTAAATCCCCTCTGTTATATAATGGACGGAGTGGTCAACGCCAAGTGCATCTCCTTAGATTATATGGGCCAATACATTGATATGTGAACTTAATTTTGTTTTCCTTTATTTTTGCCTGTTGAAGTATTGTGTATGTTTTGAAACGAGTATAGCCCTGATATGGCTCTAAGGATGCAACATCTCTCCTTCACAGTGTCGAAAGAACAGCAATGGAGATCGGGCTCCACCTCAAAGCGAACAAAACAGAGTTCATCTGTCTGAACCAAGACGCATCAAAGGCATGAGAAGTCTCAATGGAGATACAATCAAACAAGTTCAAGACTTTAAATACCTGGGCAGCTACATTGACTCCACAGAACAAGACGTCAGCACCAGACTCGGAAATGCCTGGGGCGCTCTAAATCAACTGGACAAAATCTGGAAATCCAATCTGCCAGACAGCCTGAAAAGAACTTCTTCCGAGCAGCAGTAGAGTCCGTTCTTACATATGGCTCAATCTCTTGGACCCTAACAACGACATTGGAGAAGAAGATTGATGGAGCATATACAAGAATGTTGCGTGCAGCCCTGAACAAATCCTGGAGAGAACATCCAACTAATAAAGAGTTATGTGGTAAGATCCCACCAATCAGTAAATCAATACGTCAGCAAAGACTGCGCTTCGCGGGACACTGCTGGCGTAGCAAACAAAAACTGGTGGGAGATGTTCTACTATGGAGACCCAGCCATGGCAAACAAAGACCAGGACGTCCAAAGAAGACCTTCATCGACCAACTGATGGATGATTCGGGCTGTCAGTATGATGAACTACCTACTGCAATGTCTGACAGAGAAGGATGGAAGAAACGTGTCATGGATAGCCGAGCAAGCTCGACATGATGATGATGATGATGGCTCTACGCAGTCGGCTGGACTTTAAACAACAATAACAACAACAGTGTGTGGTATGGTATTATTAAACATAGGTACAAAAAAGATGAATGAATTTGTGGGTATGTTATCATTAAACGTAAGTACAAAATTGATGAGTAAATGTGTGGGTATGTTATTATTAAACGTAAATACAAAATTGATGGGTAAATGTGTGGGTATGTTATTATTAAACGTAAATACAAAATTGATGAGTAAATTTGTGGGTATGTTATTATTAAACGTAAGTAAAAAAAAAAAATGATGAGTAAATGTGTGGGTATGTTATCATTAAACGTAAGTACAAAATTGATGAGTAAATGTGTGGGTATGTTATTATTAAACGTAAGTATAAAAAAATGATGAGTAAATGTGTGGATATATTATCATTAAACGTAAGTACAAAATTGATGGGTAAATGTGTGGGTATGTTATTATTAAACGTAAGTATAAAAAATGATGAGTAAATGTGTGGATATATATCATAACGTAAGTACAAAATTGATGGTAAATGTGTGGTATGTTATCATTAAACGTAAATAAAAAATTGATGGGTAAATCTGTGGGTATGTTATTATTAAATGTAAGTAAAAAAAAAATTGATGAGTAAATGTGTAGGTATGTTATAATTAAACGCAATGTATGAGTGAGTGTGTAGGTATGTTATCGTTAAAACATACAGTCAAACAAACAAACAAACAAACAAACAAACAAACAAACAAACAAACACCTCCAACAACAACTGAAATCTAAAACTGTATAAATTAAACGACTTTATATTGTTAAAAAAAAACATAACAGACTAATAGGATATGACGTATGTAAATGGGTATTGCTCAATCCACTGTATACACATCTTGTTCAGTTTTCTCAATGATATTGTAATAATGTTCAGCAAACATTGTATTTATTTGTGTTTTGACAAAAAAAAAGAACTAAAAATAAGTCTGGAATAAAATGTTACCAGTAAACAGAAGTACAGTGTCTGTGGGTGAATGTGTGGGTGTGAGTATCAGTTATACGTCGGTACAAAATTGATGGGAACAGAAGAAAACCACGCGGGTGGCAGACAGCATTCACGAGGAGGAGGCGACTTTTCTTACCGAAACAAATCGTTTTTTTTGTGGTCTGCAGCCAGGAACAGCACCCCCCCCCCACCTTGACTCCCCTCTCCCTCCCCCCCACCCCCACCCCTGTGAGGATGCCGAGGGCTCTTTCTGTAAAAATAGTATCCCCACCTTCTGGAAAGTCTGTTAGAAATTCCCTCTTTTCTGTCACTCTCTTTGTTTCTTTCTTCCTCCTTTGCTTTCTGTCTTTTGTTTCTATCATTTTTCTGCCTTCCTGGTCCATTCGCCTGTATGTGTTCGATAAAATATTACGTACTTTTTCTTAGGATTGATAACTGGGTATATGTATTTAAGTGCATTTTTGGTCCTAGGGAGGTGAGGTATGCTGAGGTAATTTTTAGGTAATTTAGGCCCGTTTTTATGTACGTTTTTGGTGTCCTCAGATATGCTTATATTTGTATTCAGGTGTGTTGTTTAAATCCCCTGTGTGATAAATTGGACGGAGTGGTCAACGTCAGGGGCACGTTCTTAGATTATGTGCTCGAATGCAATGATACATATACTTAATTTTTTCTCTTTTCTTTTTTTTTTTCCTGTTGAAGTTTTGTATGTTTTGAAGCAGTTATAACCCTGATATGGACAGCAAAGAAAACAAACGAGACAGTCTTGATGGAGGCAGACACAAGTAGATCACTCATAAGGAAGATTAGGAAAAGGCAGGCAACATTTATAGGCCATTTTATGAGGAAGGGGGATTTGGAGCACCTGGTCACAACGGGAAAGGTGGAGGGAAAGAGAGCACCAGGTAGACCCTGGGAGAAAATGCTGGACAGACTTGCAGAGTGGCTGGGGGCGGAGAGGGTGGCGGAGATGCTGGGGGCATTCAAAACAATGCTGCACGCCTTGTACTCAAAAAGAAAAAAGCTGACCACATATCTCCTCTCCTGGCACAACTTCACTGGCTCCCTGTATCAAAGCGCATACAGTACAAACTAGACACCATGTGCTACAAAAGCCTCAATAACGCAGCCCCCGATTACCTGCCTGTCAAGCCTACTTGAGATCTATGTTCCCTCACGTACCCTCCGCTCTGCCTCCGATCCTCTGACTTTTCGCTTTCCACGCACTAAGCTCAATACCTATGGTCCACGAGTCTTCTCTGTTTCTGGTCCGCTCTCCTGAAACAAACTTCCTCTCTCAGTCCGTCAGCAACCTACTTTTGTCTCCTTCAAGTCCGCTCTCAAAACTCACCTTTTCTCCTCTGCATAAAATCCTGACCTCACTGAATCCCCTCTGCAGCCTGTCTCCACTCGGAGGGGAATTACATTGCAATATATAATTGTATATAATATGCTCTCTATAATTTTCCATTGTTTTTATTCTTTCTCCCCATTTATAGCCGTGTGTGTGTGTGTGTGTGTGTGTGTGTGTGTGTGTGTGTGTGTGTGTGTGCGTGCGTGGGTGCGTGTGTGTGCGGGCGTGCGTGCTTGTGTGTGCGTGCGTGCGTGTGTGTGTGTGTTTCAGCGCTTAGATTTGATTTTATCAAGATTTTGCGCTATATAAATATTGTAATTATTATTATTATTATTATAGATAGAGACAGATGGAAGTCCATGATCGCCAACGCCGTGCGGCAGGGCACCTGATGATGATGATGGCTCTACGCAGTCGGCTGGACTTTAAACAAAAATAACGATAACAGTGTGAGGTATTGTATCATTAAACCTAAGTACAAAATTGATGAACGAATGTATGGGTGTGTTATCGTTAAACCTAAGAACAAAATCTGTGGGTGAATGGTTAGTTAGTTAGTTAGTTAGTTAGTTAGTTAGTTAGTTAGTTAGTTAGTTAGTTAGTTAGTTTAGTAAGTTCTAAAGTCCTACCACTCTCAGAATATATGAGGACTAGCGAAAAAATTGTTTTAAGGCTTTTGTGCATTGCGAGAAACCGATGTTTTTTTTCGGTTCTCTGATCCATCCTGGATGGCAAATCGAATGGGTGAATGAATGTGGGTGAATGTGTGGGTATGGTGTCACTTATACGTCGGTACAAAATTGATGCGAACAGAAGAAAGCCGCGCAGCTGGCAGACAGTATTCACGAGGAGGAGGCTACGATTTTGTATCGATACAAATCGCGTTTTGTTGTCGCCAACCAAGGACAGACAGAAAACGGTATGTGCGGAGGTAGAAGACCAGAACATCGCAGAGAAGAAAAGACGGAAGAAGACAAACAAACAAAACGTTATGCGTATGTATGACCATATACAGAAATAACACAGTGTGGGTGGTTAAAATAAAAAGAAAACTTTAAAGAAACAATATTTTTAGAAAAAAACAACAACAAAAAAACATAAAGCAATTCTCCAAAGTTTAGCCAGTCATGTTTTCAAGTGGTCACCCGTTTGACCTTCACTTCGCCCTTTCCTGTACCAATCAGATTTAAGCCTGGTGAAGGTCTGAAATGACAGAGAGCAAAGGAACAAGGCAGAAAATAAAGAGAATGACAGAAAAGAGGAAATTTCTAGCACAGCTTCAGTTTAGAATTTCCAGAAGGTGGGGATACTGTTTATGCTGAAAGAGCCCCGGCGTACCCATTGGTGGGGGGGGGGGAGGGGGAGGGGGCTGTTTTTGCCTGGAGACAACCAAAAACGACCTGGGCACTCACACACACACACACACACACATACACGCATGCACGCACGTACGCGCGCACTCATGTGTGCACGCACACACACGCGCGTACACACACTCACACGGAACACTCACACACACACGCACGCACGCACGCACATACACACACACACACGCGCGCGTACGCACACTCACACACAATTCACAGAACACACACACACACTCTCTCTCTCACGCACACAAACACGCGCGCACACACACGCACACACACACCACACACACACACACACACACATACACACACACGCACACACACACACGCACAACATACACACGCACAAAAATCATACACACACACATACACACACACACACACACACACGAAAACATACACACACAAACACACACAACACACACACACACACACACTACAACACACACACACACACACACACACACACAACACAACACAACACACACATGCACGCAAGCACATACACATACAAATATACACACGCACGCACACACACACACATACAAAGACACACACACACTCACACACCCAGACACACACACTCATACCACACACACCACACACACACACACACACACACACACACACACACGACACAACACACACACACACACACACACACACACACACACACACACACAAAACACACAACACACATACACACGTTTTCTTTCGTCTTTCCTGCACACACATACACACACGATGCGCGCGCGCGCCACACACACACACACACACACACACATACACACGTTTTCTTTCGTCTTTCCTGCACACACATACACACACGCGTGCGCAGACACACACACACACACACACACACACACACACACACCTCTCTCTCTCTCTCTCTCTGTCTCTCTCCTTTGCTTGCTCTCTCGTCCCTCTCAACCCACTTCCCCCACCCTCTCCCCCTTCCCCCACCCCCTCTCTCTGTTATTCCTCAGTGCCGCTCCCAGCGAAAAGCTACATTCTCGTTTGGTGTCGTACGACATGCAACTGTAACTCGCCCTTGTAACTCGCCCCCCTTGTCCACCCACTTCCGTGAAAGAGATCTGGTCACACGAGCCTCCCTCACACTCCCCTGTGACGATGGCTTCTCTCTCTCTCACTCTCTCTCACTCTCTCTGTCTCTCACTCTTCTCTCACTCTCTCTCTCACACTCTGTCTCTCACTCTCTCTCTCACTTTCTCTCTCTCACTCACTCTCCCTCTCTCTCACTCTCTTCTCCTCTCTCTCACTCTCACACACTCTCTCTCTCTCCACTCTCTCTCCATCACTCTCTCTCACTCTCTCTCACTCTCTCTCTCATCACTCTCTCTCTCTCTCACTCTCTCTCTACTCTCTCTCTCACACTCACTCTCTCTCTCACTCTCTCTCTCTCTCACTCACTCTCCCTCTCTCACTCTCTCTCACTCCTGTCTCTCTCTCTCACTCTCCCTCTCTCTCTCTCTCTCACTCTCTCTCTCTGTCACACTCTCTCTCTCACTCACTCTCTCTCTCTCTCTGCCAGGGACAGGAGGAACACCTCATGGTATTAACCCTTTGACCCCCGCACCCTACCCATCAACTGCAAAAACTTAATCCTTTGAGACTCCCGCACCCTACCCATCAACTGCAAAAACTTTAACCCTTTGACTCCCGCACCCTGCCCGTCAAGTGCAAAAACTAAACCCTTTGACTCCTGCACCCTACCCATCAAGTACAAAACTTAACCCTTTGACTCAGGCACCCTTCCATCAACTGCAAAAACTTAACCCTTTGAGACTCCCTCACCCTACCCGTCAACTGCAAAAACTTAACCCTTTGAGAATCCTGCGCTCTACCCATCACGTGCAAAAACTTAACCCTTTGACTCCCTCACCCTGTCCACCAGGTCCTGGCAGGAAGCTGGTGGACAGTGTGACGGAGTCAAAGGGTTACGTTTTTGCTTTGCTAGCACGGTCAGCAATAAAGGATGCTGGTGGACAGGGTGCGGGCAGTCAAAGGGTTAAAACACCCGCCTTGCCTTGCTCAACAACGTTTTGTCCTTCAGGGATACGTGTCGGGTGACCTGGGGTTGGGATCTTTGCAGAAATTAGAAACCGGAATGTGACAGTGTATGCACGTGCGCACCGTTTGCACTTTCTCGCTTTTTTCGCTCCCCTCGCAGCTTTCGCAACCGGCACGTGAGTCCAGTGGGCAGGCACCGCCATACAGGGGGTGGGTGGGGGAACTCCTGTTCTTTTTTATTTTTTTATTTTATTTTAGACAGGTGTATGTCTGTCAGTCCTCACGTGAGTTGGATGGGCAAGGTCGCTGTACTGTACTCCCGTCCCCTCCCTGCCTCTGAATGTCAAATGGTTGATGAGTTTCATTTCTTGATTGGTTTTTTTTTGTGTGTGTGTTTCGGTCACTTGTGTGTCTAACTCTGCACGAATTTCTCTCATTTTTCACACAGTATGAGAGACGAAGGTAGACACATATAAAACAGAGACGGACAGACAAAGAGACAGACAGACAGAGAAAGAGAAAAGAGAGTGTGAGAGACAGACAGAGAAGAGAGAGACAGAAAGCGAAGAGAGAGAGAGAGGGTGTGTGTATGTGTGCGAGAGAGACAGAGGACAGACAGACAGATAGAGAAGAGAGAGGCAGACAGACAGAAAGAGAGACAAAGAGAGAGAGAGAAGGAAAGACAGGTAAAGAGACAGAAAGAAAGAAAAAGAGCGAGATAAAGAGAAAGAAAGAAAGAGAGAGAGAGAGGCAAAGAGAGAGAAAGAAAGAGAGAGGGAGGGAGAGAGAGAGAGGGAGGGAGGGAAAAGGGCAATATCCAGGTTTATTCCTGAAGGTCTGTAACCTAACCCTGTCCACCTCCATCAATGAAAAAGAACTCGATACGCCGCCATTATTCCGATGGCCTTTTTCTTCTGCCAGGAATATATAAGGTCATTAGTTTATAATTCTGGCTTGCCCAACTTTCATATCGCTCATTTTTTTTTTTCATTATTGCAAAAAGATGACCTAGAAATCATTTTACGAAGCTTGAAGCCCGAATGTGATGTTGTCTGCACGTGCCCATATGTTTAACTGGGGGCTGCCCAGTTTGTCACAGGCCCAGTTTGTCACAGGCCCAGTTTGTCACAGTGGGTAGACTACTTGCTACCTCCATGCTACCCTACCCTATCTTCGGCCTGCACCAAGTGTAGGCTTGGGCGGGTTCGAAACCGGGTTCGAATTGGTGGTGTACAGATAGTCCCTCTAAAATGTCAGTTCAGCTTGTGTTGTTCAAAATTTCTTCCTTTTTGTATGCAAATCAAAGCAAATTACTCTGTAAAAATTTCAACAATGAATGTTCTTTGGTTAAAAACAATTGAAAAATAAAATTCTATTCATACAATCAATCAATCATTCATTTACTGTTTTTGAGAGTGTCAGTGATAACTTCCATCATGCAGGGCACAGTCGAGGGTGGGCGCAAGCGAGGACGACAAAGAAAGAGCTGGTTCGACAACATCAAAGAGTGGACGGACATGACCCAGACCCTGCCAGACCTCTTGGTGCAGGCCGAAGATAGAGTGACAAACTGGGCCTGTGACAAACTGGGCCTGTGACAAACTGGCATGCTTCCGTTTAACTAATGTCTGTTAGTTGGAACACAACTGCAGGATGTGTTTCGTTTTGTATAGAGTTTCGAAAGAAAGCAGCATCTTTCTTTTCTATCTTCCGTTCTTTTGTACAAGGGCAGTCTCGATAGAGGCAGACACAAGAAGATCATTCATAAGGAAGACTACGAAAAGACAGGCAACATTTACAGGACCATCTTATGAGGAAAGGGGAATTAGAGCACCTGGTCACAACAGGAAAGCTGGAGGGAAAGAGAACACCAGGTAGACCCAGGGAAAAAAAATTGGACGGACATGCAGAGTGGCTGAGGACAGAGAGGGTGGAGGATGTGTTTGAGACAATAAGGGATAGATGCATATGGAAGGCCATGGATCGCCAACGCCATGTGGCAAGGCACTTGATGTTGATGATGATGACGATGACGATGATGATGATGATGATGTACCCGGAGACGAAGCTGACAGTTTGAAGATAATCCGGAAAACCTGGTGTTGTGGATGTGGAGTGTGTGTCATGTGCTGTCCAGGTCTCCGTCTGGCTCTGAAGCCCCGAGTGACTGGTGTTGTAAGCTGGAAGGGCTGGTTGGTTGACTGGTGTTGTAAGCTGGAAGGGCTGGCTGGTTGACTGGTGTTGTAAGCTGGAAGGGCTGGCTAGTTGACTGGTGTTGTAAGCTGGAAGGGCTGGCTGGTTGACTGGTGCTGTAAGCTGGAAGGGCTGGTTGGTTGACTGGTGTTGTAAGCTGGAAGGGCTGGCTGGTTGACTGGTGTTGTAAGCTGGAAGGGCTGGCTGGTTGACTGGTGTTGTAAGCTGGAAGGGCTGGCTGGTTGACTGGTGTTATAAGCTGGAAGGGCTGGCTGGTTGACTGGTGTTGTAAGCTGGAAGGGCTGGCTGGTTGACTGGTGTTGTAAGCTGGAAGGGCTGACTGTTTGACTGGTGTTGTAAGCTGGAAGGGCTGGCTGGTTGACTGGCATCTGGTGTTGTAGGCTGGAAGGCTGACTGGTGTTGTAAGCTGGAAGGGCTGGCTGGTTGACTGGTGGTGTAAGATGGAAGGGCTGGCTGGTTGACTGGCATCTGGTGTTGTAAGCTGGAAGGGCTGGCTGGTTGACTGGCATCTGGTGTTGTAAGCTGGAAGGGCTGGCTGGTTGACTGGCATCCTGGTGTTGTAAGCTGGAAGGGCTGACTGGTTGAATGGTATCCTGGTCAGGTGGCCAAACCGCTTGATCCGCTGTTGTGTGACGTAATGGTCGACACGTGTTGTTCCAACCATCTCTCGGATCTATATCTCTTACTTTCCGATCATGTCTTTATCTTGTCTGTGCTGTGAGCCCAGCACACTTCCGCTGGTCGACTGGCTTCTGGTCACAACAGGAAAGCTGGAGGGAAAGAGAACACCAGGTAGACCCATGGAGAAAATATTGGACGGACGGACTTGCAGGGTGGCTGAAGACAGAGAGGGTGGAAGATGTGCTTGCAGCGACAAGGGATAGATTCGTGTGGAGGGCCATGATCGCCAACGCCATGCGACAGGGCACATGATGACGATGATGATGATGATGGTAATGGTGGTGATGATGATGATGGTGGTGGTGGTGGTGGTAATGGTGATGATGATGATGATGATGACGATGATGATGACGCTTCCACTGATCCTTTGGCTCCGCTGTTGGAGTGCCATGCACATAATTTAGGAGTTGTGAGTTCAATCCTCCGACGGGTCACACTTTTCTTTTTACGAGGTTATGATTAAGGAAATATCGCTTTCATTTTGTTGATAGGCAGTGGAGGCTTTGTGCATTGACTTGGGGTGTGTGTGTGTGTGTGTGTGTGTGTGTGTGTGTGTGTGTGTGTGTGTGTGTGTGTGTGTGTGTGTGTGTGTGTGTGTGTGTGTGTGTAAGTGTGTGTGTGTGTGTGTAAGTGTGTGTGTGTGTGTGTGTGTGTGTGTGTGTGTGTGTGTGTGTGTCCCCTTTCTGTGATGTGAGACAAGTTTATACTGAGTGGCTAGTTATGTTGTGATTCAGATCTTTAATCGTTTATTTATTTCATTTCATTTTGTTTTATTTATTTATTTATATTTTTTTAAGACAAGGGACACAGATACACATGTCATCTACATGTAACCAAGATTGTTCCAATGATTGATACAATACTAGTATAAAAATATAGACTAGGTAAAACATAGGCTAGGTAGGACCTCAGGACCTGGCCAGCTTACGGGTTTATGCGCAGGCTTAAGGCTTGAGCCATGATCATCATCACGTGACACCTGTGACGGTAATACATATAGAATTCGTTCCGAGGGCGGAGACGTCATCTTGAGAAACTGAAACTGAAACTGGTCTTGTCTGCTGTCGTTCTGATAGATCTAATTTTACAGGTTATGCTCTTTCTGTCCAGGGTTTTGTTTGATGCCCAGATCTGGCACTAGTTAAGTCATTGTGGGCGTGAAGATTAAATATTGGCTTCACCTTGTTGATAGATGGCTGAGCATTTGGGCATTGACTAGGGGGTCGGGGGGGGGGGGAGGGGCTGGTTCTGTCATGTGAGACGAGTTTATACAGAATAGCTAGTTGTGTTGTGATTCAGAGACCTTTAATTATTTATTTATTTACTTTATATATATGTTTCTTTTTTGAAGGTAAGATACACACATACACATGTCATTTACATGTAACCAAGATTATTCCAGTGGTACGCTTGTAAAATACCAGAATAAGATGTAGACTAGGTAAAATATAGTCTAGGTAGGGCCTCAGGACCTGGCCAGCTCTTGGGTTTATATGCAGGCTTAAGGCTTGTGCCATGATCACCATCACGTGACACCTATGACGTTGGTGCACATGGAATTCGTTCCGAGCGCGGAGACGCCATCTTGAGAAACTGAAACTGAAATTGAAATTGGTCTTGTTTGCTGTTGTTCCGATATATATATATTTTTTATTTTTTTAAATTTTTTTTTTAGAATCATTGCACTCAGGGAGGTTACCTTTGTGCTCACCTTTTTTTTGTCTAATTTTCTACGCCACCTTAATGGCCACAGAAGCTGAAACAGTTTTTATTATGCGATGATGATGATGTCGATGTGGATGATAATCATGATGCTATGGAATTCCATCTAGGATTGAGACTGCGTGACAGGGTTGTGCTCTACGCTTACTGTCATAATATATCCTGGCACCAACCAAGCCCGAGAGATACAGACACCTGCGGTGTTGGTCAGAAAATTTGAGCAACACCCTCAATGACGCATCCGCGAAGTGGATGAGACTCGACTGTGTGGTTCCAGTCTTCTCAATGAGCTCATAGCACGCCCAACTCTGGGTAGGAGCCGGTTAGAGCCGAAAAATCCCACAATGATTTTGGAAGGTACTGTTGGGGATTCGAACCCACAACCTTCCAGTCGGTAGTCCGTTGCGTTAACCGCTACACCACGGCGACTGGTCGTTCCGAAATATATCTAATTTCACAGGTTATGCTCTTTCTCTCAAGGGTTTTGATTGATGCCCAGATCTGTGTGAGTGCGAAGATTACACTGACAAG
>JAPXFY010000025.1:5281911-5284411 GCA_030674185.1 Monoplex corrugatus | reverse complement strand
GTGCTATTTTTCAGAGATTTTTGTGCTCTGTGCTATTTTTGTGCTCTGTGCTATTTTTCAGAGATTTTTGTCCTCTGTGCTATTTTTCAGAGATTTTTGTCCTGTGAGTTTTTTTGGAGAGATTTTTGTCCTGTGTGAGTTATTTTTCAGAGATTTTTGTCCTCTGTGAGTTATTTTTCAGAGATTTTTGTGCTCTGTGAATTATTTTTCAGAGCTTTTTGTCCTGTGTGTTATTTTTGAGAGATTTTTGTCCTGTGTGAGTTATTTTTGCTGGTTAGTGAGTAGAGTAAGGACCGTCTTTTCCAGAGAATTGACTTGGTCCCGCAGAGCCAGTATGATATTTTTTAGTTCTGCCGTACTCACGCAGTCCGCCGAGCTGGGAAGAGGCGCTGTGCAGGTTGTCCCACTCTGCGTGTCAGTGGGAGTCGTGGTTGGTGCACCAGATGTAGCGTTAGGCCTAGCGTCAGACTCGGCGACTGTCGATTTCGGGTCCTTTTCAGTCTCTGCTCCCGCGGCACTGGACGATATCTTCTCTCCATCAGCCTTGCCCTCTGATGCGTCTTCTTGTTTCTTTTGGGCAAGGCGGCCTCTTCTTGTTCTTGTCATATTGGGCCTTTCACACGTTTTCTCCGACAGCTGAAAATTTGTTAGTTAGGTCTCTCCGCCATCTTGAATTTCGTGTGTGTGTGTGTGTGTGTGTGTGTGTGTGTGTGTGTATGTGCTTTCTGTGATGTGAGACAAGTTTATACTGAGTGGCTAGTTATGTTGTGATTCAGATCTTTAATCGTTTATTTAAGTGGCTAGTTGTGTTGTGAGTCAGATCTTTAATCGTTTATTTATTTCATTTCATTTTGTTTTATTTATTTATTTATATTTTTTTAAGACAAGGGACACAGATACACATGTCATCTACATGTAACCAAGATTGTTCCAATGATTGATACAATACTAGTATAAAAATATAGACTAGGTAAAACATAGGCTAGGTAGGACCTCAGGACCTGGCCAGCTTACGGGTTTATGAACAGGCTTAAGGCTTGAGCCATGATCATCATCACGTGACACCTGTGACGTTAATACATATAGAATTCGTTCCGAGGGCGGAGACGTCATCTTGAGAAACTGAAACTGAAACTGGTCTTGTCTGCTGTCGTTCTGATAGATCTAATTTTACAGGTTATGCTTTTTCTCTTCAGGGTTTTGTTTGATGCCCAGATCTGGCACTAGTTAAGTCATTGCGGGCGTGAAGATTAAATATTGGCTTCACCTTGTTGATAGATGGCTGAGCATTTGGGCATTGACTAGGGGGTCGGGGGGGGGGGGGAGGGGCTGGTTCTGTCATGTGAGACGAGTTTATACAGAATAGCTAGTTGTGTTGTGAGTCAGACCTTTAATTATTTATTTATTTACTTTATATATATGTTTCTTTTTTGAAGATAAGATACACACATACACATGTCATTTACATGTAACCAAGATTATTCCAGTGGTACGCTTGTAAAATACCAGTATAAGATATAGACTAGGTAAAACATAGTCTAGCTAGGGCCTCAGGACCTGGCCAGCTCTTGGGTTTATGTGCAGGCTTAAGACTTGTGCCATGATCACCATCACGTGACACCTGTGACGCTGGTGCACATGGAATTCTTGAGAAACTGAAACTGAAATTGAAATTGGTCTTGTTTGCTGTTGTGTCGATATATATATATTTTTTTATATATATTTTTTTTTAGGATCATTGCACTCAGGGAGGTTACCTTTGTGCTCACCTTTTTTTTTTTTCGTCTAATTTTCTACGCCACTTTAATGGCCACAGAAGCTGAAACAGTTTTTATTATGCGATGATGATGATGTCGATGTGGATGATAATCATGATGCTATGGAGTTCCATCTAGGATTGAGACTGCATGACAGGGTTGTGCTCTACGCTTACTGTCATAATATATCCTGGCACCAACCAAGCCCGAGAGATACAGACACCTGTGGTGTTGGTCAGAAAATTTGAGCAACACCCTCAATGACGCATCCGCGAAGTGGATGAGACTCGACTGTGTGGTTCCAGTCTTCCCAATGAGCCCATAGCACGCCCAACTCTGGGTAGGAGCCGGTTAGAGCCGAAAAATCCCACAATGATTTTGGAAGGTACTGATGGGGATTCGAACCCACAACCTTCCAGTCGCTAGTCCGTTGCGTTAACTACTACACCACGGCGACTGGTCGTTCCGATATATCTAATTTCACAGGTTATGCTCTTTCTCTCAAGGGTTTTGATTGATGCCCAGATCTGTGTGAGTGCGAAGATTACACTGACAAGCCTGTATTTTGTTTCCATGCCGACGCTGGAGTGTTCTGGGAGGGGAGAGAATTGGTAGCTCACTGCAATTCCCTCCCTTTGGGACTACGGTCTCAGTTTCCCTGTCAAGTCTTTCCATCTTCCGTGGAAGAAAAGCTTTCTAAACCCTCAGGTTGTGGACTTTGATGACATTTCTTCCCTTTGATA
>JAPXFY010000025.1:5259411-5266911 GCA_030674185.1 Monoplex corrugatus | reverse complement strand
TGTCCTGGTGAGTTATTTCCCAGAGCTTTTTGTCCTGTGTGAGTTATTTCCCAGAGCTTTTTGTCCTGTGTGAGTTATTTCCCAGAGCTTTTTGTCCTGTGTCAGTTATTTCCCAGAGCTTTTTGTCCTGTGTGGTTATTTTTCGCAGAGCTTTTTGTCCTGTGTGAGTTATTTCAGAGCTTTTTGTCCTTGTGAGTTATTTTTCAGAGCTTTTTGTCCTGTGTGGTTATTTTTCAGAGCTTTTTGTCCTCTGTGGTTTATTTTTAGAGTTTTTGTCCTGTGTGTTATTTTTGAGAGTTTTTGTCCTCTGTGAGTTATTTTCCAGAGCTTTATGTCCTGTGTGAGTTATTTCAGAGCTTTTTGTCCTCGTGTGAGTTATTTTCCATAGATTTATGTCCTGTGTAGTTATTTTCAGAGATTTTTGTTCTGTGTGAGTTATTTCCCAGAGCTTTATGTCCTGTGTGAGTTATTTCCCAGAGCTTTATGTCCTGTGTGAGTTATTTCCCAGAGCTTTTATGTCCTGTGTGAGTTATTTCCCAGAGCTTTTATGTTCTGTGTGAGTTATTTCCCAGAGCTTTTGTCCTGTGTAGTTATTTTCCAGAGCTTTTTGTCCTGTTGAGTTATTTTTCAGAGCTTTTTGTCCTGTGTGAGTTTTTGCCAAGCTTTTTGTCCTGTGTGAGTTATTTTCCAGAGATTTTTGTCCTGTGTCGTTATTTTTCGAGATTTTTGTCCTATGTGACTTATTTTTCAAGATTTTTGTCCTGTGTGAGTTTTTTGAAGATTTTTGTCCTTGTGAGTTATTTTTCAGAGATTTTGTCCTCTGTGAGTTATTTTTCAGAGATTTTTGTCTGTGTGTATTTTTCGGAATTTTTGTGCTCTGTGGTATTTTTCAGAGATTTTTGTCCTCTGTGCTTATTTTTCGGATTTTTTGTCCTGTGAGTTTTTTTGGAGAGATTTTTGTCCTGTGTGAGTTATTTTTCAGAGATTTTTGTCCTTGTGGTTATTTTTCAGAGATTTTTGTCCTGCTGTGAATTATTTTTCAGAGATTTTTGTCCTCTGTGATTATTTTTAGAGATTTTTGTGCTCTGTGAGTTATTTTTCAGAGATTTTTGTGCTCTGTGGGTTTTTTCAGAGATTTTTGCCTGTGATTTTTTTCAAGTTTTTGTCCTGTTGATATTTTTCAGAGATTTTTGTCTCTGGTGAGTTTATTTTCAGAGTTTTTTATCCTGTGTGAGGTTATTTTTCAGAGTTTTTGTCCTGTGAATTATTTTCAGAGATTTTTGTCTCTGTGATTGAGATTATTTTCCCTTTGTTGTTATTTTTCAGAGATTTTTGTCCTGTGTGAGGTTATTTCCCAGAGCTTTTTGTCCTGTTGGAGTTATTTCCCAGAGCTTTTTGTCCTGTGTGGTTATTTCCCAGAGCTTTTTGTCCTGCTGTGGGTTATTTCCCAGAGCTTTTTGTCCTGTGTGGGTTATTTCCCAGAGCTTTTTGTCCTGTGTGGGTCAGGTGTCAGATGTCCTTGAGCTCTTCACGAGTGCCGTGAACTTTGGTCCATCAGCACCACCATCAACCACACACCAAGCCACCCTCCTTCCCTCACTCCCTCACCCCTCCTCCCTCTCTCGTCCACTTGTATACTGTTAGAACACATTGGTATTGTTGGGGGACGGGTCAGGTTTCTCATGATCCATTCCTATCGTGTTCAGCCCCGTCAGCAGGCTTTTCTACAACATGTGCTGACAAATCGTCCCGTTTCCTATTACAGACTGCTCACGTTTTGTTGAAGTTGGTAATACGAAACTATTGTTGGGGGGTGGGGTGGGGGGTGGATGGTGGTGGGGTGATGGTGGTGGGGGGGTGTTTTATTTTTTTCTGGATGGTTTTTGATAGATGCTTGTCGTGGCTTCATAAATGGTAGAATGACAGTAAGCAACGACCATGGTGGTAGAATGATAAATAGTGATCACCTGTCACTGATATAACGTATAATTACATATATTTATATTTGCGCAAAAATCTTGATAAAATCAAATCTAAACGCTGAAACAGACACACACGCACGCACGCACGCACACACACGCACGCACGCACACACACACACACACACACACACACACACACACACACACACACACACACACACACCACACAAGAATAAAAGAATAAAAGAATAAAGAATAAAAGCAATGGAAAATTATAGAGAGCATATTATATACAATTATATATTACAGTGTGATTCCCCTCCGAGCGGAGACAGGCTGCAGAGGGGATTGAGTGAGGTCAGGATTTTATGCAGAGGAGAAAAGGTGAATTTTGAGAGCGGACTTGAAGGAGACAAAAGTAGGTTGCTGACGGACTGAGAGAGGAAGTTTGTTCCAGGAGAGTGGACCAGAAACAGAGAAGGCTCGTGGACCATAGGTATTGAGCTTAGTGCGTGGAAAGCGAAAAGTCAGAGGATCGGAGGCAGAGCGGAGTGTACGTGAGGGAACATAGATCTCAAGTAGGCTTGACAGGTAATCGGGGGCTGCGTTATTGAGGCTTTTGTAGCACATGGTGTCTAGTTTGTACTGTATGTGCTTTGATACAGGGAGCCAGTGAAGTTGTGCCAGGAGAGGAGATATGTGGTCAGCTTTTTTCTTTTTGAGTACAAGGCGTGCAGCATTGTTTTCAATGCGCTGGTAGGATGTGAATAGTGGAGGCAAGAAGACCAGACAGGAGTGAATTGCAATAGTCAATGCGAGACATTATGAAGGAGAGAACGAGTTTTGCAGTTGTTTCGACAGAGAGATACTTCCTGATCAGGCTTATACGTATACGGTGGAGTGATTGTCATAATGGTAGAATGACGGTAAGCAACGACCATGATGGTATAATGATAATCATGATCACCCGTGACTAATATAACGTATAAGGTGGAGTGATCGGTGTCATGGATGAACTGTTAAAAGCAGAACCCATGCTGATTTGGGAAACGTGATAAACGAGAATCGTGATCCGCTATACTAGTACAGATAGTCTGATGTGAAAGACTCTCCTCTCGATCCAACGAGGGTGGGGGGGGGGGTGTCAGGGGGACGGGGGAGGTATATGTATGATTCTTTATCGCCTTGTATGGGGAGTTCACAAATCCTGGGCTTTGTTATCTCCCTTACCTTGGCCACTCGGTTTGTAAACAAGGTAACTGATGACTGGGTCCGAATGAATTATGCAGCGCATGGACAGCCTCCCCTTAACCTTTGCTTGATGAAATGGCTACTTTGTGGCGCCTGGTGCTTGGGAGGTAATTGTGTGGAGTGGTGAGGCATTGGTGTTGTGGGTCTTCTTGTGGGTTCCAATACCGACCCTGGAGGTATAGCTAGTTCTGTTTTCGTTCAGTCTTCTTTACATGTTTTTCAGTTCTGTTTACTTATCCATTCATTCACTCATTTCGTTATTGTTTTTTTCAAGATGGGTAATTCAGATACACACGTTTTTACAACGTAGCAAAGACTGTTCCAATGATAGGCTTGTACAAACACATCACCATCATCATCATCATCATCATCATCATCATCATCATCATCATCATCATCACCATCATCATCATCATCATCATCATCAGGTGCCCTGCCGCATGGCGTTGGCGATCATGGACTTCCATCTGTCTCTATCTCTCGTTGACCCTAGCATCTCCCCCACCCTCCTCGTCCCCAGCCACTCTGCAAGTCCGTCCAGCATTTTGTCCCTGGGTCTACCTGGTGCTCTCTTTCCCTCCAGCTTTCCCGTTTTGACCAGGTGCTCCAATCCCCCTTCCTCATAAAATGGCCTATAAATGTTGCCTGTCTTTTCCTAATCTTCCTTATGAGTGATCTACTTGGTCTGCCTCCATCAAGACTGTCTCGTTTGTTTTCTTTGCAGTCCATGGAACTCTCAACATTCGTCTTAGAAACCACATCTCGGCTGCCTCAATCTTGTTCTGGCTTTGTTTGTTGACTGTCCACGCCTCGCATCCGTACAACAGTATTGGTTCTATATAACATTCAAGAACTCTCTTCCTGATGTTAATTGATAGGCATTTGTTGGTAAGAATGCTTGTCATCTTCTTGAATGCTGTTTTGGCTTGGCCGATTCTGCCGGCTATTTCTGATGTGCATCTGCCGTCTGACGAAATGATCGTTCCCAGGTATTTGAATTTATCAACCTGTGTCAAGGTTGTGCCATTTCCAGTTATTTTGCATGAGGGGATTTCATGTTTTTTACTGATCACCATGACTTCAGTCTTCCTGCTGTTTAGTTCCAGCCCCTTACCTTTGCTTTCTATTTCTAGTATATTCACAAGGTTTTGTAGGTCAGAAATACAGAACACACAAAACCCATAGGCGAAGTAGGACCTCAGGACCTGACCAGCTCATGTGTATATGCGCAGGCTTAAGGTTTGTGCCATGATTGTTTTGTATCTTCCCCCACCATATAGCACCGGTAACGTCAGTGCACGTGAAATTCGGGTACGGACACGTCATCTTGAAAAACTGAAACTGAAACTGGAGGCACATGTGAAAATAGACACATTGGTCTTTCATCGCCTGGTGTGGGGTCTTCATGTGGGATACAAGACTGATCCTGGAGACACATGTTCTTCTGCAGTCACTGCATGGGAAGGAGTCCTTCGATTTTGGATTCTGATTCCACCAGTCTCTCTACTGTTGACTAGTAGCTGTTCAGTGCTGTTCAGGTAGAATGTTCCTTGCGTGCACTGCTGTCTCCAGCTTACTGTGTTCAGGGCAATGTCTTACTAGTTGGTGATGTTTGTGCCACAGCTGATAAGGTTCACCCTCAGAGTGTCCTTGTATTGCCTTAGTGGTCTTCACTAATCATGGTGTCCATGCTCCAGCACTTCGTACCTATTCAGAAGTTGTTTTTCGCCTGCTGATAGGCAGCTGAAGCTTTGTACGTTTACTTGGAGTGGGGGTGGGGGGTCTGTGAAGTGAGACGAATTTATACTGAGTGGTTAATTGTGTTGTGATTCAGACCTTTAACTAGTTATTTGTGACCTCCCACCACGAAATCAGTCTTAACTAGCATTTTGGGCATTTTGAGATATACATATCACTGGAAAGTGTACATTCTGCTGATTATTTTGGTACTTGAATAAAGCTTGTACTCAAAAAAATGTAGAAGTTATGTATGTTTAAAGTCATTAAGTTGTATGATGGCTATTTTGAGAAAACGGCCTCAAAAAATTTTGTGTGCTCTCCTACACATTTTCCTTAAATTTCTTTATTTGGTGACTTTGACCCAGTTTGTTTCTAATTTTAGCTGTCATTATCTGAGAGGTGCACCAAAGAGTTTTCCATCAGTATATTACATGTGCGGGTACTGTACAGGTTACGGTTCATAATAAGAGATAAAAATAGGTACTTTTGGTAGGAAATTGCGTTCTTATTGCTGCGATTAGTGCATTAGAATATCGATTTAAATCGATTAATAATATTTTTTCAAGAACAAAAAATTCTGTGGGGGATAGATTATAGTCTACAGAAATCAATTTTGAGAAAAAGTCAAAACGCCCCAGATAGACCCTCAGTCACCTTTTCAGCTCCTAGTGCTGTTCGACTGACTGCGAGTTAAGACTGATTTCGTGGTGGAAGGTCATATTTATTTATGTAGCTGTTCTTTTCTTTGAAGACAAGATACACAGATACACATGTCATTTATATGTAACCAAGATTGTTCCAATGATAGACTGATACAATACAGGAACCAGAAAAAAAACCCGAAAGAAGAATTTGAACGCGTATTTAATGCAACAAAACAGTCTTGTCTTGTTTTGTTGTATTAAATACGCGTTCATATTCTTCTTTCGTGTTTTTTCTGGTTCCTGTTTGCTTGAACGCGGGCAGTCACACTTGGTTTGGATTTCGTGATATCAATACTAGTATGAAAAATATAGACTAGCTAAACTTAGGCTAGGTAAGACCTCAGGACCTGGCCAGCTCATGGGTTTATGTGCAGACATGAGGCTTGTACGCAGTACGCAGTACGCAGATGACACCGTGCTAATTGCAGAAAATGAAAGGGACCTACAAAACCTTGTGAATATACTAGAAATAGAAAGCAAAGGTAAGGGGTTGGAACTAAACAGCAGGAAGACTGAAGTCATGGTGATCAGTAAAAAACATGAAATCTCCTCATGCAAAATAACAGCAAATGGCACAACCTTGACACAGGTTAATAAGTTCAAATACCTGGGAATGGTCATTTCATCAGACGGCAGATGCACATCGGAAATAGCTGGCAGAATCGGCCAAGCCAAAACAGCATTCAAGAAGATGACAAGCATTCTTACCAACAAATGCCTATCAATTAACATCAGAAAGAGAGTCCTTGAATGTTATATAGAACCAATACTGTTGTACGGATGTGAGGCGTGGACAGTCAGCAAGCAAAGCCAGAGCAAGGTTGAGGCAGCCGAGATGTGGTTTCTAAGAAGAATGTTGAGAGTTCGATGGACAGCAAAGAAAACAAACGACACAGTCTTGATGGAGGCAGACACAAGTAGATCACTCATGAGGAAGATTAGGAAAAGACAGGCAACATTTATAGGCCATTTTATGAGGAAGGGGGGATTGGACTTGCAGAGTGGCTGGGGACGAGGAGGGTGGGGGAGATGCTAGGGTCAACGAGAGATAGAGACAGATGGAAGTCCATGATCGCCAACGCCATGCGGCAGGGCACCTGATGATGATGATGATGATAAGGCTTGTGCCATGATCACCATACACATGTAACTTGTGACGTTAGTGCATATGGAATTCATTACGAGAACAGAGAAGTCATCTTGAGAAACTGAATTAGAACCATCTTTGGGATTTGGTCGTCTGCCTGTTGGCCAGCTGATCAAAACTGGCCTTTGATGGGTAGACTCTCTATACTGTATGTACACAACTAATAAATGCAGTGGTCTGCCTTGACTCCACTCCCCCCCTCCCCACCACCCACTCGATGGAGATACCGGGGGCTCTTTCAGTATAAATAGTACCCCCATCTTCTGGAAATTCTGTGCTAGATATTTCCTATTTTCTGTCACTCTGTTTCTGCCTTGTTCCTGTGCTTTCTGTCATTTCTTCTATCATTTTCTGCCTTGCTGGTCCATTCACCTGTATGTGTTCGACAAAATCTTAATACTTTGTCTTAGAATTGATAATTGGGTACATGTGTATAAGTGTATTTTGGCTCTGAGGAGATGAGACATGCGGAAGCAATTTTAGGTAATTTAGGCCTGTTTTTATGTATGTTTTAGTGTCCTTAGTTATGTTTGAATTTGTATTCAGGTATGTTGTTCAAATTCCCCGTGTGATGAATTGAACGGAGTGGTCACCGCCAGGGGCACATCCTTAGATTATGTGCGCGAATGCATGGATATGTGTACTTAATTTTCGTTTCTTTTTTTTTTTCCTGTTGAAGTTTTGTATGTTTTGAAGCGGTTATATCCCTGATATGGCTCTACGCAGTCGGCTGGGC
>JAPXFY010000025.1:5249411-5251911 GCA_030674185.1 Monoplex corrugatus | reverse complement strand
ATCAGTTTTACATTTCATTTTTTTTATGTGATATTTTGGGACGAGGTATCATTTGCAGGGCGTTATATTTGGTACAGGCTTTTTCACATTTGCATTAATAAATGTATATGTATTTCCAAGAAAAATGATTACATCTTTTGTCTGTATCTATCGATCAGATCAATTTGATTGTGCACACTTCGCCCCGGACTCAAGATTTCATGTCTTGGAGTTCAAGTGTAAGACGTGGTCTGTCTTGTTCATGGTATCCGACAGGGCTTCTGGTGTGTAAATTTATAACGTTTTATATAGGTCCTTTCTGCAGTAAGGCTTCTGGTGTGTAAATTTATAACGTTTTATATAGGTCCTTTCTGCAGTAAGGCTTCTGGTGTGTAAATTTATAACGTTTCATATAGGTCCTTTCTGCAGTAAGACTTCTGGTGTGTGAATTTATAACGTTTTATATAGGTCCTTTCTCTGGTATCGCTTCTGGTGGTGTGAATTTATAACGTTTTATATAGGTCCTTTCTCTGGTATCGCTTCTGGTGGTGTGAATTTATAACGTTTTATATAGGTCCTTTCTCTGGTATCGCTTCTGGTGGTGTGAATTTATAACGTTTTATATAGGTCCTTTCTCTGGTATCGCTTCTGGTGTGTGAATTTATAACGTTTTATATAGGTCCTTTCTCTGGTATCGCTTCTGGTGTGTGAATTTATAACGTTTTATATAGGTCCTTTCTCTGGTATCGCTTCTGGTGGTGTGAATTTATAACGTTTTATATAGGTCCTTTCTCTGGTATCGCTTCTGGTGGTGTGAATTTATAACGTTTCATATAGGTCCTTTTTCTGGTATCGCTTCTGGTGGTGTGAATTTATAACGTTTTATATAGGTCCTTTCTCTGGTATCGCTTCTGGTGGTGTGAATTTATAACGTTTTATATAGGTCCTTTCTCTGGTATCGCTTCTGGTGTGTGAATTTATAACGTTTTATATAGGTCCTTTCTCTGGTATCGCTTCTGGTGGTGTGAATTTATAACGTTTTATATAGGTCCTTTCTGCGGTAAGACTTCTGGTGGTGTGAATTTATAAGGTTTTATATAGGTCCTTTCTGCAGTAAGGCTTCTGGTGGTGTGAATTTATAACGTTTTATATAGGTCCTTTCTGCAGTAAGGCTTCTGGTGGTGTGAATTTATAACGTTTTATATAGGTCCTTTCTGCAGTAAGGCTTCTGGTGGTGTGAATTTATAACGTTTTATATAGGTCCTTTCTCTGGTATCGCTTCTGGTGTGTGAATTTATAACGTTTTATATAGGTCTTTTCTGCGGTAAGACTTCTGGTGGTGTGAATTTATAACGTTTTTTATAGGTCCTTTCTGCAGTAAGGCTTCTGGTGGTGTGAATTTATAACGTTTTATATAGGTCCTTTCTGCAGTAAGGCTTCTGGTGGTGTGAATTTATAACGTTTTTTATAGGTCCTTTCTGCAGTAAGGCTTCTGGTGGTGTGAATTTATAACGTTTTATATAGGTCCTTTCTCTGGTATCGCTTCTGGTGTGTGAATTTATAACGTTTTATATAGGTCTTTTCTGCGGTAAGACTTCTGGTGGTGTGAATTTATAACGTTTTTTATAGGTCCTTTCTGCAGTAAGGCTTCTGGTGGTGTGAATTTATAACGTTTTATATAGGTCCTTTCTGCAGTAAGGCTTCTGGTGTGTGTGTGAATTTATAACGTTTTTTATAGGTCCTTTCTGCGGTAAGACTTCTGGTGGTGTGAATTTATAACGTTTTATATAGGTCCTTTCTCTGGTATCGCTTCTGGTGTGTGAATTTATAACGTTTTATATAGGTCCTTTCTGCGGTAAGACTTGTGGTGTGTAAATTTATAACGTTTTTTATAGGTCCTTTCTGCGGTAAGACTTCTGGTGGTGTGAATTTATAACGTTTTTTATAGGTCCTTTCTGCAGTAAGGCTTCTGGTGGTGTGAATTTATAACGTTTTATATAGGTCCTTTCTCTGGTATCGCTTCTGGTGGTGTGAATTTATAACGTTTTATATAGGTCCTTTCTCTGGTATCGCTTCTGGTGGTGTGAATTTATAACGTTTTATATAGGTCCTTTTTCTGGTATCGCTTCTGGTGTGTGAATTTATAACGTTTTATATAGGTCCTTTCTGCGGTAAGACTTTGGTGGTGGTGAATTTATAAGGTTTTATTATAGGTCCTTTCTGCAGTAAGGCTTCTGGTGGTGTGAATTTATAACGTTTTATATAGGTCCTTTCTGCAGTAAGGCTTCTGGTGTGTAAATTTATAACGTTTTATATAGGTCCTTTCTGCAGTAAGACTTCTGGTGTGTGAATTTATAACGTTTTATATAGGTCCTTTCTCTGGTATCGCTTCTGGTGGTGTGAATTTATAACGTTTTATATAGGTCCTTTCTCTGGTATCGCTTCTGGTGGTGTGAATTTATAACGTTTTATATAGGTCCTTTCTCTGGTAATCGCTTCTGGTGGTGTGAATTTATAACGT
>JAPXFY010000025.1:5219411-5224411 GCA_030674185.1 Monoplex corrugatus | reverse complement strand
TTTGTACGAGAAGGATATATATATAATGTTCGGACAATTCCATATGTGCTTCACCCAAATCTGTTCGTAGTTATCCATGACACTCTTTGAGCCTCCGGCTGAAGGGGGAGAGAGTGTGTTAAGTAACCTGTGCAAACGCTGGAACCGCCACCTTGCAGTGGGGTTACTGCCGATGCAGAAATTAAGGTCTGCCTCCCTGTTTTGGAATCACAGAAGCTGTCTAGTTTTGTTTTTAGGTAAACAGGGGTTCCTCTTTCCTGTCATGCTGTGTAGTTAGGGGTTCCTCTTTCCTCTCATGCTGTGTAGCGAGGGGTTCCTGTAATGCTGTGTAGTCATGGGTTCCTCTTTCCTGTCATGCCGTGTAGTTAGGGGTCCTTCTTTCCTGTCATGCTGTGTAGTTAGGGGTTCCTCTTTCCTGTCATGTTGTGTAGTTGGGGGTTCCTCTTTCCTGTCATGCTGTGTAGTTAGGGGTACCTCTTTCCTGTCATGTTATGTAGTTAGGGGTTCTTCTTTCCTGTCATGCTGTGTAGTTAGGGTTCCTCTTTCCTGTCATGTTGTGTAGTTAGGGGTTCCTCTTTCCTGTCATGTTGTGTATTTAGGGGTTCCTTTTTCCTGTCATGTTGCGTAGTTAGGGGTTCCTCTTTCCTGTCATGTTGCGTAGTTAGGGGTTCCTCTTTCCTGTCATGTTGTGTAGTTAGGGGTTCCTCTTTCCTGTCATGTTGTGTGGTTAGGGGTTCCTCTTTCCTGTCATGCTGTGTAGTTGGGGATTCCTCTTTCCTGTCATGTTGTGTAGTTAGGGGTTCCTCTTTCCTGTCATGCTGTGTAGTTAGAGGTTCCTCTTACCTGTCATGCTGTGTAGTTAGGGGGTTCCTCTTTCCTGTCATGCTGTGTAGTTAGGGTTCCTCTTTCCTGTCATGTTGTGTAGTTAGGGGTTCCTCTTTCCTGTCATGTTGTGTATTTAGGGGTTCCTTTTTCCTGTCATGTTGCGTAGTTAGGGGTTCCTCTTTCCTGTCATGTTGCGGTAGTTAGGGGTTCCTCTTTCCTGTCATGTTGGTGTAGTTAGGGGTTCCTCTTTCCTGTCATGTTGTGTGGTTAGGGGTTCCTCTTTCCTGTCATGCTGTGTAGTTGGGATTCCTCTTTCCTGTCATGTTGTGTAGTTAGGGGTTCCTCTTTCCTGTCATGCTGTGTAGTTAGAGGTTCCTCTTTGCTGTCATGCTGTGTAGTTTTGGGTTCCTCTTTCCTGTCATGTTGTGTAGTTAGGGGTTCCTCTTTCCTGTCATGCTGTGTAGTTAGGGGTTCCTCTTTCATGTTAAGTTATGTAGATACGGGTTCCTCTTTCCTGCCATGTTGTGTAGTTAGGGGTTCCTCTTTGATGTTAAGTTATGTAGATAGGGGTTCCTCTTTCCTGTCATGCTGTGTAGTTAGGGGTTCCTCTTTCCTGTCATGCTATAAAGTTAGAGGTTCCTCTTTCCTGTCATGCTGTGTAGTTAGGGGTTCCTCTTTCCTGTCATGCTGTGTAGTTAGGGGTTCCTCTTTCCTGTCTTGCTGTGTAGTTAGGGGTTCCTCTTTCCTGTCATGCTGTGTAGTTAGGGGTTCCTCTTTCCTGTCATGCTGTGTAGTTAGGGTTCCTCTTTCCTGTCATGCTGTGTAGTTAGGGGTTCCTCTTTCCTGTCATGCTGTGTAGTTAGGGGTTCCTCTTTCCCCTCATGATGTGTACTTAGGGGTTCCTCTTTCCTGTCATGCTGTGTAGTTAGAGGTTCCTCCTTCCCGTCATGCTGTGTAGTTAGGGTTCCTCTTTCCTGTCATGTTGTGTGGTTAGGGGTTCCTCTTTCGTGTCATGCTGTGTAGTTAGGGATTCCTCTTTACTGTCATGCTGTGTAGTTAGAGGTTCTCTTTCCTATCATGCTGTGTAGTTAGGGATTCCTCTTTCCGGTCATGCTGTGTAGTTAGGGGTTCCTCTTTCATGTCATGCCGTGTAGTTAGGGGTTCCTCTTTCCTGTCGTGTTGTGTAATTAGGGGTTCCTTTTTCCTGTCATACTGTGTAGTTAGGGGTTCCTCTTTCCTGTCATGCTGTGTAGTTAGGGGTTCCTCTTTCCTGTCATGCTGTGTAGTTAGGGTTCCTCTTTCCTGTCATGTTGTGTAGTTAGGGGTTCCTCTTTCCTGTCATGCTGTGTAGTTAGGGGTTCCTCTTTCCTGTCATGTTGTGTAGTTAGGGTTCCTCTTTCCCGTCATGCTGTGTAGTTAGAGGTTCCTCTTTCCTGTCATGTTGTGTAGTTAGGGTTCCTCTTTCCTGTCATGCTGTGTAGTTAGGGGTTCCTCTTTCCTGTCATGCTGTGTTTTCCTCACAAGACTCTTTCTTTTTCTGCCTTCCACATCGTTCACCTGTATTTCTTCCACATCCTGTCCTTAGCTCCCCACAGACGGTGTATGACTGCCTTTAAGGCGGGATACAGAACGGTCATTCATGTAAACACACACACACACACGTACACACACACACACATACACACACACACACACACACAACACACATACACACACACATACACAAACACACACACACACACACACACATACACAACACACACACACACATACACAAACACGCACGCACACACGCACACACACACACACACACACACACACACACACACACACACAACACACACACACACACAAGACATTCCTTTGATAGGTAGGTAGGTAGGGTTATGTGAATTTATACACCTAGATTGGAAGAAGTCGGTTTCAGTGAATTTACGTTTAGATTGGAGTAGATCGGTTTGTATGAATTAGACTGGAGTGGCGGTAGGTTTGTATGAATTATTATATTTAGATTGGAGTTGGTAGGTTTGTGTACATTTATGTGCTCAGATTGGGAGTAGTTAGGATTGTATAAATTCATCTGTTTAGATCGGAGTCGCTAGGTTTATATAGATTTATATGCTTGGATTGGAGTAAATAGGTTTGTATGAATTTATGTGCTTAGATTGGGAGTAGCTAGAAGTGCATAAATTTATCTGCTCAGATCAGAGTAGCTAGGATTGTATCAATTATTCTGCTTAGATCAGAGGAGCTAGGTTTAGGTAGATTTATATGCTTAGATTGGAGTCGGTAGGTTTGTATGAATTTATATGCTTAGATTGGGAGTAGCTAGGATTGTATAAATTCATCTGTTTAGATCGGAATAGCTAGGTTTATATAGATTTATATGCTTAGATGGGAGTCGGTAACTTTGTATAAATTTATATGCTTAGATTGGAGTAAATAAGTTTGTATGAATTTATGTGCTCAGATTGGAGTCGGTAGGTTTGTATAAATTTATGTTTAGATTGGAGTCGGTAGGTTTGTATAAATTCATACGCTTAGATTGGAGTAGTTAGGTTTGCATGAATTTATATGCTTAGTTTGGAGTCGGTAGGTTTTTAGATTTATATGCTTAGATTGGAGTAGATAGGTTTGCATGAATTTATATGCTCAGATTGGAGTTGGTAGGGTTGTATAAATTTATAGGCTTAGATCAGAATAGATAGGTTTGTATAAATTCATATGCTTAGATCAGGGGAAATAAGATTGTGTAAATTTATACGCTTAGATCAGAGTAGATAGGTTTCTATAGATCTATTTGCTTGTATTGGATTAACTGGGATTGTATAGATTTATATGCTTAGATTGAAGTGTGTAGATGTTTATGAATTCACATGCTTAGACTGGGGATGTTCGCAGGAGATGTAACCTGCGGAAGGAAGATAAGAAAGTGATATCACAGGGTGGTCGGCGAGTGCAGCGAACACAGCAGGTGTTTGTATTGCCCACTGGTGTTCGGCCTGGGCACATCAGTTTGTTTCATACTATCTGCGGTGTCCTTGCACAGGGTTTTATCTGAAAAATATTTTCACCGAACACTGAAACTCTCCTGTTATACTATTCGCCGTGACGAGGTGATCAGTGGTCAGTGCCGGCAACGGAATAACGACTGAGAGATCATCATCATCATCATCATCATCAGGTGCTCCGCCGCATGGCGTTGGCGATCATGGACTTCCATCTGTCTCTATCTCTCGTTGCCCCTTGCATCTCTCCCACCCTCCTCGTCCCCAGCCACTCTGCAAGTCCGTCCAGCCTTTTCTCCCTGGGTCTACCCGGTACTCTCTTTCCCTCCAGCTTTCCCCTTGTGACCAGGTGCTCCAAATCCCCTTTCCTCATAAAATGGCCTATACTATAAATGTTGCCTGTCTTTTCCTAATCTTCTTTATGAGTGATCTACTTGTGTCTGCCCCCATCAAGACTGTCTCGTTTGTTTTCTTTGCTGTCCATGGAACTCTCAACATTCTTCTTAGAAACCACATCTCGGCTGCCTCAATCTTGTTCTGACTGAGAGAGGGTAGGATCGAACGCCCGTCAATCATTTTGGGATTTTTCGGATCTTTCCCACAGGCTACGGGCTGTCTGGGGGAGAAGTTTGATGTGGTACTTGAGGATGGGTACAAGCGATCGACCAGTCAGTGGTTGCCAATGTTGAAAGTTTCAATTACGAGTGTTGGCATTGTCTTTTGTGTCTGAATACAGGAGAAAAGTGGTGTGCCAATATTGTGTCTTCCGACAAGAACATGGCTTAAGATTAGCTCGTTGCTGGCCCGAGGAATGTTGCACAATCAACGGGTTTTGTTTGTTTGTTTGTTTTGGGGGAGGTTGTTTGTTTGTTTGTTTGTTTGTATGTTTGTTTGTTTGTATGTTTGATTGTATGTTTGTTTGTTTGTATGTTTGTGTGCTTGTTTGTTTGTTTGTATGATTGTTTGTATGTTTATATGTTTGTTTGTTTGTATGTTTGCATGTTTGCTTGTATGTTTGTTTGTTTGTTTGTTGTGTTTGCTTGTTTGTTTGTTTGGATGTTTGTTTGTGTGTTTGTATGTTTGTTTGTTTGTATGTTTGTATGTTTGCTTGTATGTGTGTTTGTTGTGTTTGTTTGTTTGAATGTTTGTTTATTTGTTAGTTTGTAT
>JAPXFY010000025.1:5211911-5214411 GCA_030674185.1 Monoplex corrugatus | reverse complement strand
TAGGTCCACTGGCCTGTTGGTTGCTCATCTTAATTAATGTTTCCATCATTCTGGTGATGTCAGCTTAGCGTTTCATAGGTCCACTGGTCTGTTGGTTGTCCATCTTAATGTTTCCATCATTCTGGTGGTGTCAGCTTACTGCTTCATAGATCCACTGGCCTGTTGCTGTCCATCTTAATGTTTCCATCATTCTGGTGGTGTCAGCTTACTGTTTCATAGGTCCACTGGCCTGTTGCTGTCCATCTTAATGTTTCCATCATTCTGGTGGTGTCAGCTTAATGTTTCATAGGTCCACTGGCCTGTTGGCTGTCCATCTTAATGTTTCCATCATTCTGGTGGTGTCAGCTTACTGTTTGATAGGTCCACTGGCCTGTTGGCTGCCCATCTTAATGTTTCATCATTCCGGTGGTGTCAGCTTACTGCTTCATAGGTCCACTGGCCTGTTGGCTGTCCATCTTAATGTTTACATCATTCTGGTGGTATCAGCTTACTGTTTGATAGGTCCACTGGCCTGTTGGCTGCCCATCTTAATGTTTTCATCATTCTGGTGATGTCAGCTTACTGTTTGATAGGTCCACTGGCCTGTTGGCTGTCCATCTTAATGTTTTCATCATTCTGGTGGTGTCAGCTTACTGTTTCATAGGTCCACTGGCCTGTTGGCTGCCCATCTGAATGTTTCCATCATTCTGGTGGTGTCAGCTTGGTGTTTCATAGGTCCACTGTCCTGTTGGCTGTCCATCTGAATGTTTCCATCATTGTGGTGGTGTCAGCTTACTATTTCGTAGGTCCACTGGCCTGTTGGCTGTCCATCTCAATTAATGTTTCCATCATTGTGGTGGTGTCAGCTTACTATTTCGTAGGTCCACTGGCCTGTTGGCTGTCCATCTCAATTAATGTTTCCATTATTCTGGTGGTGTCAGCTTAGCGTTTCATAGGTTTTCTCTTCCCCCTCCCCTCCTTTCCACATTTCGAGACCTTGCCACCGCGTAAGGTTTTGCGCCGGCTCAAGGAGTCTACCAGATAATTGCCGGCGGATTTGGGTGGAGCGCATACGGTATTGTCCAAGTTGGATGAAACCTTCTTGAACAAACTCCAAACTTAAGTGGTGGTCCAGATACTAGGTTGTCAAATGAGACGATAAACCGAGATGACGTGTGCAGGGTTCTGCGCACGTTAAAGATCTCACGGCAACAAAGGAATCGGGGATAAAATCCTGTAGAAAAAAATTGACTCTCATAGGTAAACAGAAATACACGGAAAAAGGGGGAAGAATTAGGTGGCGCTGCTTTGCGGCGACGTGCTGTCCTCCAGAAGAATAGCCCGAATTTCGTATGGTAAAACCATTGCAAATAGACAGAAAAAGATAAAAAAAAAAAAAAAAAGATAAGAAAAGACCTTTGAGACAAAATTAATTGGCTGGTTCGTGACGAAGCAAACACGAAACGTTATACTTGCTAGTAGAATAGAGTATCAATGTCTGAAATCCTTAAAACTGATTTTATCTATAAAACTAAATGTAGATTGATTGTCATTGGCCAAAAAGAGGAAAAGAAGAGTTGTGTTTCTTGAAAAGGTGAGTGATTGTCATTGCATTGGCCAAAAGAGGAAAAGAAGAGTTATGTCTCTTGAAAAGGTGAGTGATTGTCATTGGCCAAAAGAGGAAACGAAGAGTTGTGTCACTTGAAAAGGTGAGTGATCGCCATTGGCCAAAAAGAGGAAAAGAAGAGTTGTGTATCTTGAAAAGGTGAGTGATTGTCATTGGCCAAAAAAGGAAAAGAAGAGTTGTGTCTCTTGAAAAGGTGAGTGATTGTGATTGTCATTGACCAAAAGAGGAAAAGAAGAGTTGTGTCTCTTGAAAAGGTGAGTGATTGTCATTGGCCAAAAGAGGAAAAGAAGAGTTATGTCTCTTGGTTAGCGATTGTCATTGGCCAAAAGAGGAAAAGAAGAGTTATGTCTCTTGAAATGGTGATTGATTATCACTGGCCAAAAGAGGAAAAGAAGAGTTATGTCTCTTGAAAAGGTGATTCATTCATTGTCATTGGCCAAAAGAGGAAACGAAGAGTTATGTCTCTTGAAAAGGTGAGTGATTGTCATTGGCCAAAAAGAGAAAAGAAGAGTTATGTCTCTTGAAAAGGTGAGTGATTGGCATTGGCCAAAAGAGGAAAAGAAGAGTTATGTCTCTTGAAAAGGTGAGTGATTGGCATTGGCCAAAAGAGGAAAAGAAGAGTTATGTCTCTTGAAAAGGTGAGTGATTGGCATTGGCCAAAAGAGGAAAAGAAGAGTTATGTCTCTTGAAAAGGTGAGTGATTGGCATTGGCCAAAAGAGGAAAAGAAGAGTTGTGTCTCTTGAAAAGGTGAGTGATTGTGATTGTCATTGACCAAAAGAGGAAAAGAAGAGTTATGTATCTTGAAAAGGTGAGTGATTGTCATTGACCAAAAGAGGAAAAGAAGAGTTGTGTTTCTTGAAAAGGTGAGTGATTGTCATTGGCCAAAAGAGGAA
>JAPXFY010000025.1:5194411-5199411 GCA_030674185.1 Monoplex corrugatus | reverse complement strand
AACGATTGGTTTTTTCTTTGTTATTTGCTTTTTGTCTGCGATTTAGATCTGGTAAGACGTGTACGTTCTGAATTTGTGAGAAAAACAGGATAATATGCTTGATGCACACACGTATATATATATAATGTATACCTCTGTGTGTGTGTGTGTGTGTGTGTGTGTGTGTGTGTGTGTGTGTGTGTGTGTGTGTGTGTGTGCGTGTGTGTCTGTCTGTCTGTGGTGTGTGTGTGTATGTATGTGTGTCTGTCTGTCTGTCTGTCTGTGGTGTGTGGTGTGTGTGTGTGTGTGTGTGTGTGTGTGTGTGTGTGTGTTGTGTGTGTGTGTAAATAGCATATTATTGGAAGCATATAATTAAAGAATATGTATGTGTATGTATATTATTTTTATGTATCTAAACACAATTATAATGTGTGTAACACGTTTATAGTACTGTATATTAATCAATGTATATCCATGTTACGATTTTATAAATGTTATTTTAATGCAAATCCACTGCTTTTTTTTCTTCTCTTCTCTTCTCTCTCTCTCTTCTCATCTTTTCTCTCTTCTCTCTCTGCCTCTCGCTCCTCTCTTCTCTTCTCTTCTCTCCTCTCTGTCTTCTCTCTTCTCTCTCTCTCTTCTCTCTCTCTTCTCCCTCTCTCTTCTCTCTCTCTCTCTCTTCTCTCTCTCTCTCGCTCTCGTCTTCTCTCTGTCTCTTTCTCCTTCTCTCTCTCTCTCTCGTCTCTCTGTCTCTCTCTTCTCTCTTCTTCTTCTCCCCTCTCTCTCTCTCTCTCTTCTCTCTCTTCTCTCCTCTCTCTTCTCTCGTCTCTCTGTCCTGCTCTCCTTCTCTCTCTCTCTCTCTCTCTCTCTCTCGTCTCTCGCCTCTCTTCTTGTCTCTCTCTCTCTCTCTTCTCTCTCTCTCTCTCTCTGTCTCTCTCTGTCTCTCTTTCTCTCTCTCTCTCTCTCTCGTCTCTCCTCTCTGTCTCTCCTCTCGTCTCTCTCTCTTCTTCTCTCTCTCTCTCTCTTCTCTCTCTGCTCTCTCTGTCTCTGTCTCTCTCTCTCTCGTCTCTCTCTGTCCTCTCTGTCTCTCTCTGTCTTCTGTCTCTCTCTTTCTCTGTCCTCTCTCTGTCTCGCTCTCCTCTCTCCGCTCTCTCTGCTCTCTCTCTCTCTCTGTCTCTCTCTCGCTCTCCTCGCTTCACTCTGTCTGTCTTGTCTTCTCTTCTCTCTCTCTTCTCTCTCTTCTCTCTCTTTCCTCTCTCTGTGTCTCTCTATGTCTCCTCTTTCTCTCTCTCTCTGTCACTTTTGTCTGTCTGTCTTCTCTCTCTCTCTGCTCTCTCCTCGTCATCTGTCCTCTCTCTCTCTTCCTCTCTCTCTCTTTCTCTCTCTTCTGTCTCTCTCTCTCCTCTCTCTGTCTCTGTCTCTACCCTCCCTCCCTCTCCCTCTCCCCCCCCCCCCCCCGCAAATATTGTTACTTCGTTCATCTGTTTTGTAAGTTTAGTGTGTTTGCCCTTCAGAGTGTTAACCTTTCTGTGGCTGATAGAACACCATGGGTCGTCTTCACTTTGCCAGATTTTTGTGCATGAGCGCACAACTTGGATCTTAAAGACTTCACACTCATTTCATCCCTACCATAGCGGACTACAGCGGATGCAGAAATTAAGGCCCCTTCCTGGTTTTGATAATAATAATTACAATATTTATATAGCGCAAAATCTTGATAAAATCAAATTTAAGCGCTGAAACAGACACACACGCACACACGCACGCACGCACGCACGTACGAACGCACGCACGCACACACACACACACACACACACACACACACGCATGGCTATAAATGGGGAGAAAGAATAAAAGCAATAAAAGCAAGAATAAAAGCAATGGAAAATTATAGAGAGCATATCATATACAATTATATATTTTTGTTGTTGTTGTTTTTTTTGCTTTTTTTTTTAACCATGGGAGCTATCTAGTTTGCTTTTAGGTATCAACTAAGTAACATAACTCTTGAGAGTCGCGAGTTATCTGTTCTGAGCTTACCACTTTATGCTTTGTGGTTGCGTCTATGCTATGCTAGCTGAATGGGTAGCGCAAACTGTGTTGGGTTTGAGAAATTCTCCATGGGAGATAACTCCGTGACTCTCAAGAGTTATTATGTTACGCAAACTGTGTTGGGTTTGAGAAATTCTACATGGGAGATAACTCCGTGACTCTCAAGAGTTATGTTACTTAGTTGATATTTAAAATTCTCCCTGCTTTCCATCCTCTTTTTTCCTTTGGTATTGCTTTTAGATAGTTTTGTTATTATTGTTGTTGTTATTGTTGTTTAAAGCCCAGCCGACTGCATAGAGCCATATCAGGGCTGTAACCGCTAATCATGCGCTTGGTTTTTAACTTTTGGTTTTTGTGTTTCTCTTTCTCTGTCTCTCTCTCGCTCTCGCTCTCGCTCTCTGTCTGTCTTTCTTTCTCTCTCTCTCTCTCTCTCTCTCTCTCTCTCTCTTTCTCTCGTGATGTTAGCCCTGATATGGTTCTAGTAGTCGGCTGGGCCATATCAAAATGAACTGAACTGAATTGGTAACCTAGCCTCATACTTAATATAAGACTGTATTGGATGCTTACTGACGACATTGTTTTTAACGTAACTGGCTCCCCCACCCCTCCAAGGGGATGACAGGGGCTCTTTCAGCGTAAATAGTATCCCCCACCTTCTGGAAATTCTCTGTTAGAAATTTCCTGTTTACTGTCACTCTTATTTGTTTCTGCCTTGTTCTTTTGCTTTCTGTCATTTCGTTCTATCATTTTCTGCCTTGCTGGTTCATTCACCTGTAGTTCTATCAAGTCTTACGTACTTTCTCTGAGGATTGATAATTGGGTACATGTACTAATCTCTCTCTCTCTCTCTCTCTCTCTCTCTCTCTCTTCTCTCTCTCTCCCCCCCCCCCCTATCTATCTATCTATCTGTCTGTGTATTTATCTGTCTATTTATCTCTCTCTCTCTCTCTCTCTCTAGTCCTACACACACCGCGCACGGTTCTCTCTTTACCCTTAACCCTTGGACTCCCGCACCCTGTCCACCAGCATCCTGCATGGTCAACCAAGCCAGCAAAGCAAAAATTTAACCCTTTGAATCCCTCGCCCTATCCACTAGCTTCCTTCATTGTCAACCATGCTAGCAAAGTATAAACTGAACCCTTTGACTCCCTCACCCTATGACTCCCTCACCCTATCCACTGGTGGATAGGGTGAGGGATTCAAAGGGTTCAGTTTTTGCGATTGTGGATAAGGTGCGGGAGTCAAAGGGTTAAAACTAAGCTTATTATCTTTCTGCTTTGAAAATACTAATTGTCTCTCTGTTCTCTCTTTACTCCCTTCGTATTGAGTTAAATTAATATAGTACAGGGTGTTTCAAAAAGAATACGCCAAAATCATTACGCAGTTTTTTCAGGTCTATAGCATTGTAGTGGACTGAATCAGTGGTTATTTGATAGAGTAGTTATCAAAGTTTGATTGGGTGTCAGTTTCACCGCTGTCGTTAGTATAACTTCCGGTGCAGCTGAATTGTGGGAAGATCAATCAAAATGGCGACTCCTCAGCAGAAGGCGTTTTGCGTGCTTGAGTTCGCGAAAACAAACGCCATTGTCACGGTGCAACGTGCTTTCAGAACAGAATTCGGCATTGATCCGCCCCATCGTGAGAGCATTCGACGGTGGGTTGGACAGTTTAAAGAGAGTGGGTGTCTGTGCAAAGGAAAGAGTCCTGGAAGACCACGTGTTACAGAGGAGCAAGTGGAGAGGATTCATGATGCATTTGAGAGCAGCCCACGTAAGTCCGTACGTCGAGCAAGTCTTCAGCTTGCCATCCCTCATACCACTGTCTGGCGTGTGTTAAAGAGACGATTACACATGAAACCATACAAACTAAGCCTCGTCCAAGCACTTACTAATGATGACAAGGTGATGCGGAGGACATTCTGTGAGTCAATGCTGGAGATGGAGGAAGGTGATGAAACTCTCTTTTCACGTTTAGTTTTTAGTGACGAAGCGACTTTCCATTTGAGCGGCACAGTCAATCGTCACAATGTGCGCATTTGGGGAACAGATCACCCACATGAAACTGTTGAGCATGAAAGAGATTCCCCTAAAGTGAACGTCTTCTGTGCTGTGTCTCAAGACAAGGTCTATGGTCCCTTTTTCTTTGAAGGAAACACCGTTACAGGACAAACCTATCTCGAAATGCTCCAAAACTGGCTATTCACTTTACTGCAAGCAGATTCGAATGACTTCATTTTTCAGCAAGATGGAGCACCACCCCATTGGCATCTCGGGGTTAGAGCTTATCTGAATGAAAACGTGCCTCAGCGATGGATTGGGAGGAGAGGTGCTAAAGACCTTGCTCTCTGTGCTTGGCCTGCCAGATCCCCGGACCTCACTGTGTGTGACTTTTTCTTGTGGGGATATGTTAAAGACCAAGTTTATGTTCCACCACTTCCAGCAAGTATCGATGACTTGAAAGATCGAATAACAGCTGCAATCAACACGGTGGACCGTGACATGCTGAGGCGCGTTTGGGAGGAATTCTCATATCGGCTTGATGTTGTCCGCGCTGCCGGTGGTGGCCACATTGAGCACTTATAAAACATGAAATGAAACTTGAATGTATATACAACACATGTGTTCATGCTAGAGGTTTGTAATTTTTTTCGTTTTTGACACATCACGTGATGATTTTGGCGTATTTATTTTGAAACACCCTGTATATCTCCGTTTGTGGTTTATTTTTCTCTGTTCATGTGTCCGCCATTTTTAAAGCGCATGACTAGTTGACTTATAAATAGGAGTCGATATTTCATCATGATTCATTTTTATAACTTCTTTTGATATCGTGCGTGTTATGGACAACATTCTTACCAACAAATGCCTATCAATTAATATCAGAAAGAGAGTCCTTAAATGTTATATAGAACCAATACTGTTGTACGGATGCGAGGCGAGGACAGTCAACAAGCAAAGCCAGAGCAGCCG
>JAPXFY010000025.1:5179411-5181911 GCA_030674185.1 Monoplex corrugatus | reverse complement strand
CAGGAGTGGAGTGCTGAAAATGGTCTTGGACTTGGTGATCCCCATAGAAACAACGATCCTTGGCAGGTTGGAAACCATGTCTGTTCTCTCCCCCTCTCTCCCCTCTCTCCCCACCCCACCTCTCCCCCCGCCCTCGTGGTGCTGGCCCTGGGAGAAGTTGAGGTCTCTGCAACCTCACTCCCCTACGATCCCAGAGTTATGGAACTATCTAGGTAGGACCTCAGGACCTGGCCAGCTCATGGGTTTATGTGCAGGCTGAAAGGCTTGTGCCGTGATCATTCTGGACCTTCTCCATCACATGGCACCTGTGATGTTAGTGTATATGGAATTCATTCCGAGCGCGGAGACGTCATCTTGAGAAATTGAGTGGCTGAAGACAGAGAGGGTGGAAGAGATGCTTGAGGCAACAAGGGATAGAAACAGATGGAAGGCCATGATCGCCAACGCCATGTGGCAAGGCACTTGATGAGATGATGATGATGAGAAATGTTAGTATGATTATTTATATCCGGCCCCAAGATACACACGGCACAAGACGTATTAACCCTTTTGCTCCGACTCCACATCCGCCAACTGCAAAAAACTTAAACCCTTTGACTCTTCACTCACCCTATCCACCACTTTCCTGTAGGAAGTCAAGGGTTAAGTTTTTGCTTTGCTGACATGTTGACAATGTAGGATGCTGGTGACAGGTGAGGAAGTCAAAGGGTTAAGTTTTTGCTTTGCTAGCATGGTTGACAATGTGGATGCTGGTGGACAGGGTGAGGAAGTCAAAGGATTAAGTTTTTGCTTTCTGCATGGTTGACAATGCAGGATGCGGTGGACAGGGTTAGGAAGTCAAAGGGTTAAGTTTTTGCTTTTCTGGCATGGTTGACAATGCAGGATGCTGGTGGACAGGGTGTGGGAGTCAAAGGGTTGTTTTTGCTTTTCTGGCATGGTTGACAATATAGGATGCTCGTGGACAGGGTGAGGGAGTCAAAGGGTTAAGTTTTTGCTTTGCTAGCATGGTTGACAATATAGGATGCTCGTGGACAGGGTGCAGGAGGCGAAGGGTTAATGCCAATACCACAGGGACACCAGAAACTGTTGGCGTGGTTTTACGTTTACTTCAGTCACACTCACATTAGCCTCGCTGGTGACCTTTTTTTATGGACAAACCACCACCTCCTCCACCACCACCACCTCCACCACTCCACCACCCACCACCACCTCCACCATCACCACCACCACCACCTCCTCCTCCCCCACCACCACCACCACCATCACCACCACCACCTCTTCCACCACCACCACCACCAACCACTACCACCACATCCACCACCACCACCACCACCTCCACTACCACCTCCACCACCACCACCTCCACACCACCACCACCACCACATCCACCACCACCACATCCACCACCACCTCCTCCTCCACCACCTCCTCCAACACCCCCCACCTCCTCCACCACCACCACCACCACCACAACCTCCACCACCACCACCACCACCTCTACTTTTGAATTTGTATTCAGGTTAGTTTTTTTAGATCCCCATGAGCGATACATTGGACGGAGCGATCAACGCCAGGGGCATCTCCTTAGCTTATGGCGCAAATGCATCGATATGTGTACTTAATTTTCTTTTCTTTTACCTGTTGAAGTAATGTGTATGATTTGAATGGTTGTCACCTCGCCATTTCCCCAATTCCATCTGGAGAAATATGGCAGAGGCTCTTTTTTATTTGTTGGTCCTTCAATTTATAACGCACTCCCCCAGTCACTTAGAAAGGCCCCCACATTGTCAGCCGTTAAGGCCGGGCTAAAGACCCACCTTGTTCAAACTCCATCTGACTGATGTATAAGTTAACACCAGGTGAAACGGACGCCGTAGGTTTTAAGTGATGAGGTGTAACCGATGCCATAGGTTTTAAGTGCTGAAGCCTTTTAAATCTGTATTATTATATGTACTCTTTTATGGTGATAAGTGTATATATACTTGCGTGCGGATGAGCGGTTTTGTGGATGAGTGTGTAAATATTCTTGCCTTCTTGAGAAATTGTAATGGCGCTTCGAGCTCTCCAAGGGAACAAGCGTCCTAAAATGTACTTTATTATTTATTTTATTATTATTGTTGTTGTTGTTGTTGTTGTTTGTAGCCCTGACATGGCTCTACGCAGTTGGCCGGGCTTTAAACAACAATAAACGCAGACTGGCTAACTATTTTGAAAGAGCCATACTTGGCTTGTTCGCCACCCATCTTATTGCTCAAACGATTCTGGTGGTGTCAGTGTTTGGTAGCCCCCCCCCTAACCCTCACCCCCCCTCCTCCTCCTCCTCTTCATCATCATCATTTCAAACCCTTGCCAAAGAATAGTCTTTTCGAACAAGATAGGAGATTTTGGTCCGCCAGATAGATGCTGAGAGATATGGTTGGAGCGCATAAGGAATTGTCCCCAGCGCGATAAATCCTTACCGAACGACCTTCACACTCTTTGTTCTTCGAGCCAGCGATGA
>JAPXFY010000025.1:5164411-5166911 GCA_030674185.1 Monoplex corrugatus | reverse complement strand
ACAAGCATTTCATCCATTCAGCAGATGTAAACAAAACAGAAAAAAGAGACACCAATTCTCCATGACTTGTATCATCTGATCAGAAGCTCAGAAAAGTACACACACACACACACAAATTCCACAATCCTGAGTGAACAGCGACATCGCGCATTCGCAGGGCGCTCCATTTTGCCTTTGTTTCAGTGAAGCACTCGGTTCGGGTGACGTTGTTCTCGCGCCCGAAAAATTCTTCAAATAGACTTTTTACTGGGGAAATCACTCTCACAGTATTTAGAAATGGTTACTTGATACTATAATAGAGGTTGTTTAACTTAGACCGTACTGGCTTCACGTAGGAATTTTCTAACGCAAGACACTAGAATCCTAGCGTTACGTTGTCAGCGGCGAGCTTGCTGAACGCTATACCCCTAGCGTTCCGGCGCCTGCGGTTCTCCGCGAGAACGTTAGCGGACTAGCGTTATAATGTGAAAAAGTTAAATTAACAGATGGTTATATACACAATAAGGAGTTAGGGGAAGGGAGAGAATTGGGTAATGCTTCCCAAGACAACTTACGTGTTTTTACGTCTGTATCAAAATACACCTTGGAATTTTTCATGAATATATTTCATATTCAGGATCATCATCATCATCATCATCATCATCAGGTACCCTGCCGCATGGCGTTGGCGATCATGTACTTCCATCTGTCTCTATCTCTCGTTGCCCCTAGCATCTCCCCCACCCTCCTCGTCCCCAGCCACTCTGCAAGTCCGTCCAGCATTTTCTCCCTGGGTCTACCCGGTGCTCTCCTTCCCTCCAGCTTTCCCGTTGTGACCAGGTGCTCCAAATCCCCCTTCCTCATAAAATGGCCTATAAATGTTGCCTGTCTTTTCCTAATCTTCCTTATGAGTGATCTACTTAGTGTCTGCCTCCATCAAGACTGTCTCGTTTGTTTTCTTTGCTGTCCATGGAACTCTCACATTCTTCTTAGAAACCACATCTTGGCTGCCTCAATCTTGCGAAAAAGGAGATCGTTGGAATGGCTTGACCAACTTGTTGTTATTGTCTTGTTGTTTATGACGATGGTATTCTCGTAGGCTGGTTGTTGTTGTTGTTGTTGTTGTTGTTGTTGTGTTGTTGTTGTTGTTGTTATTGTTGTTGTTGTTGCTGTTGTTGTTGTTTTGTTGTTGTTGTTGTTGTTGTTGCTGTTGTTGTTGTTGTTATTGTTGTTATTGTTGTTATTGTTGTTATTATTGTTATTATTGTTGTTGTTATTGTTGTGTTGTTGTTGTTGTGTTGTTGTTTTTGTTGCTGTTTTTGTTGTTGTTGCTGTTGTTGTTGTTGTGTTGTTGTTGTTGTTGTTGTTGTTGTGTTGTTGTTGTTGTTGTGTTGTTGTTGTTGTGTTGTTGTTGTTGTTGTTGTTGTTTTGTTGTTGTTGTTGTTGTTGTCGTCGTCGTCGTCGTCGTCGTTGTTGTTGTTGACTAATCCGAGGATGGATTCAGGATCTGATATCTCGAGTTCAATCCCAGCCCACAACATTAAAAACTGGCCTTACGCTGACCATCTTGATATTTCTATAACAAAAGGGGTTTTGGGTTGCGGGAAGAATAGTTGGTTTGTGTGTTGTCATCTATAACAGGTAGATGTATTGGGGATGTATATGAAGAATTGTTTCTCTACTTAGAAGTCACACACACAACAAGGAAGGAGAGTGACGAGAAGAAATGCACTAACCACACTAGACATGATTCTCATAAGCAGTCCACACATAGATTAATAACTACGACGTATTTATTTAATCCATCAACTTCAGCATAAACGTGATTCACCATTCCTACTGTCCTGGGTCCTAATATTCCTAAAATCCTAAGATGCACTACAAATCATCAGAACTTGCATATCACTAGAATGCCGAACACTTTCTTATGTCCTACTCTTCTCTTTGCTTTGTGGAAAATCAAACATACTACCTACTTCTATCCCTACCCTAACTAAAGTATAAAATGAGACGTGGGATTACATACCTCTAAGATAGGTTGGAAGGTCTCTGGCTGGGTGCAATCGAATGGGTGAATTCCTATAGTGATTGACTTTCTGGCTTTTATACAGTGCGTTTCTGTTGTTTCTGTCACCAACCTTTCCATCTGTCTTTCATTGGACATCGAAATTTGAATAACTAACCTGTCTTTCATTGGACATCGAAATTTGAATAACTAACCTGTCTTTCATTGGACATCGAAATTTGAATAACCAAGCAATCTTTGGCACCTGGCGGCCCTGGCTTTTATTCAACCCTCTGGATTTTTCGCTTGGACGTTGGTATTTGCTAAAACCTTTTGAGTACTAGATAACCTACCCTCTATAGTTGGATAAGACCAATGTGAGCGTTAGATCCTGCTGGGTGGAAAATGTTGAGTAATAATAATAATAATTACAATATTTATATAGCGCAAAATCTTGATAAAATCAAATCTAAGCGCTGAAGCAGACACACACGCAGGCACGCACGCCCGCACACA
>JAPXFY010000025.1:5145175-5152675 GCA_030674185.1 Monoplex corrugatus | reverse complement strand
TCTCCAGGACATCTTGTGTGTGTGTGTGTGTGTGGTGTGTGTGTTGTGTGTGTATGTGTGTGTGTGTGTGGTGTGTGTGTGTGTGTGTGTGTGTTGTGTGTGTGTGTGTGTGTGTGTGTGAGTGCGCGTGTGTGTGTGTGTGTGTCGGATTCACGTGCTAATGGTTGTGGGTTCGAAACCCGGGATGCGCGACAGTAAAACTGGCCTTCTGACTGTCCCATCTTAACATCATTGTTGTTCAGGTGGTGTCAGTATAGGATTAGATAAGTCCCCCTTCCCCACTACTATATTAAAAACTGGCCTTCTCACTGTCCCATCTTAACATCATTGTTGTTCAGGTGGTGTCAGTATAGGATTAGATAAGTCCCCTCCCCCACTACTACATTAAAACTGGCCTTCTCACTGTCCCATCTTAACATCATTGTTGTTCTGGTGGTGTGTTAGGTTTAGTGTTTTTCATGTTTGTCTTATGGTGTTCTGTGGTGTAGTTAGGATTAGATAAGTCCCCTTTCCCCCACTACTACATTAAAACTGGCCTTCTCACTGTCCCTCTTAACATCATTGTTGTTCTGGTGGTGTCAGTATAGGATTAGATAAGTCCCCTTCCCCCACTACTACATTAAAACTGGCCTTCTCACTGTCCCATCTTAACATCAATGTTGTTCTGGTGGTGTCAGTATAGATTAGATAAGTCCCCTTCCCCCACTACTACATTAAAACTGGCCTTCTCACTGTCCCATCTTAATCATTGTTGTTCGGTGGTGTCAGTATAGGATTAGATAAGTCCCCTTCCCCACTACTACATTAAAACTGGCCTTCTCACTGTCCCATCTTAACATCATTGTTGTTCTAGTGGTGTCAGTATAGGATTAGATAAGTCCCCCTTCCCCACTACTACATTAAAACTGGCCTTCTCACTGTCCCATCTTAACATCAATTGTTGTTCTGGTGGTGTCAGTATAGGATTAGATAAGTCCCCTTCCCCCACTACATTAAAACTGGCCTTCTCACTGTCCCATCTTAACATCATGTTGTTCTGGTGGTGTCAGTATAGGATTAGATAAGTCCCCTTCCCCCACTACTACATTAAAACTGGCCTTCTCACTGTCCCATCTTAACATCATTGTTGTTCTGGTGGTGTCAGTATAGGATTAGATAAGTCCCCCTTTTCTCCACTTCCCTGGGATGGTTATCCATTCGGCCATATCACCTGAGGTTGGGTGTGCTGATGTTAAAAGCTGAACCAAAGCAGTCAATCGCTATCCTACCACTTAACGCGTTGAGGTAATAGCGTGTGAGAAACCGGCCTTTGGGTATTTCTGACTTCAGCCCTCGGCCACCAGGCCAAACTGTACCCACGGAGTTTTTATGTTTTGTTTGTTTGTTTGTTTGGTGTTGTTTGGTTTGGTTTGGTTTGTTTGGTTTGTTTGGTTTGGTTTGTTTGTTTGTGTTGTTTGTTTGTTTGTTTGGTTTGTTTGTTTGGTTGTTTGGTTTGTTTGGTTTGTTTGGTTTGTTTGTTTGTTTGTGTTTGTTTTGTGTTGTTTGTTTGTTGGTTTGTTTGTTTGTGTGTTTGTTTGTTTGTTTGTTTGTTTGTTGTGTTTGTTTGTTTTTGTTTGTTTGTTTGTTTGGTGTTTGTTTGTGTTTGTTTGGTTTGTTGTTTGTTTGTGTTTGTTGTGTTTGTTTGTTTGTTTGTTTGTTTGTTTGTTGTTTGTTTGTGTTTGTTTGTTGTTGGTTTGTTGTTTGTTTGTTTGTTTGTTTGTTTGTTTGTTTGTTTGTTTTGTTTGTTTGTTTGTTTGGTTTGTTTGTTGTTGTTTGTTTTTTGTTTGTTTGTTTGTTTGTTTGTTTGTTGTTTGTTTGTGTTTGTTTGTTTGTTTGTTGTGTTTGTTTTGTTTGTTGTTTGTTTGTGTTGTTTGTTTTGTTTGTGTTGTTTGTTGTTTGTTTGTTTGTGTTGTTTGTTTGTGTGTTTGTTTGTTTGTTTGTTTGTTTTTTGTTTGTTTGTTGTGTTTGTTTGTTTGTTTGTTTGTGTTGTTTGTTTGTTTGTTTGTTTGTTGGTTTGTTTGTTTGTGGTTTGTTTTGTTTGTTGTTTGTTTGTTTTGTTTGTTTGGTTTGTTTGTTTGTTTGGTTTGTTTGGTTTGTTTGGTTTGTTTGTTGGTTTGTTTTTGTTTTGTTTGGTTGTTTGTGTTTGTTTGTTTTGTTGTTTGTTTGGTTGTTGTTTGTTTGTTGTTGTTTGTTTGGTGTTGTTTGTTTGTTGTTGTTTGTTTGTTTGTGGTTGTTGTTTGTTTGTGTTGTTTTGTTTGTTTGTTTGTTTGTTTGTTGTTTGTTTGTTTGTTTGTTTGTTTGTTTGTGGTTTGTTTGGTTTGTTTGTTTGTTTGTTGTTTGTTTGTTTGTGTGTTTGTTTGTTTTTGGTTTGTTTGTTTTGTTTGTTTGTTGTTTGTTTGTTGTTGTTTGTGTTTGGTTTGTTTGTTTGGTTTGTTTGTTGTGGTTTGTTTGGTTGTTGTTGTTTGTTGTGTTTGTGGGTTGTTTGTTGTTGTGGTGTTGTTGTGTGTTTGTTTTTTGTTGGTTTCGGTTGTTGTGTATTGATTTCAGTATGCTAGGTTTCTTAACGTCAAGGTGCCATGTGATGGAGAAGATCAGATGATCATGGCACACGCCTTAAGCCTGCACATAGACCAGAGCTTTGCCAGGTCTGAGGTCCTACCTAGATGTTCCATAACACTGGGGTCGTAGGGAGTGAGGTGGCAGAGACTCAACTTTTCCAGCACACGGGGCGATGCCTATCCCTTCTCCTCGCTCAATTCATATTCATATTCACTTTTTTTTTTAACCAAGATTTCAGAAAGGCAGAAGGATAATTGGTCTTCAAGGGTGGGACTGGGAATCACTATCTCTCAATGTTTTATACAAGGCAGCGGGCATGCCTACTCTTCACGATTTTCATACGTGGGATCTTTAGCGTGCACGCCAGAGGCACACGGGTCGACTCGTTTTTCGTCCCTTCGAGGACTAGACGTTCAGTTCGATTTTTTTGTCAAACTGAGGAGAAAAGTCGAGACCCTTACGGGGAACGACCTGGAACTCGAATTTAGTTATTGACAGTGAACGTCTGAGCCAATCTGCCACTCTTCTTCCTAAGAGGAGAAGTTACGAGTCATCATCATCATCATCATCAGGTGCCTTGCCGCATGGCGTTGGCGATTATGGACTTCCATCTGTCTCTATCACTTGTTGTCTCAAGCATCTCTTCCACCCTCCTTGTCCCCAGCCACTCTGCAAGTCCGTCTAGTATCTTCTCCCTGGGTCTACCCGGTGCTCTCTTTCCCTCCAGCTTTCCCGTTGTGACCAGGTGCTCCAATTCCCTGGAGGGAAAAAGAGCTCCAGGTAAACCCAGGGAGAAAATATTCGACCTTTTTGCTGTGTGGATGAAGACAGAGAGGGTTAGGAGATGTACATACAGCGACAAGGGATAGATTAGTATGGAAGGCCATGATCGCCAACGCCATGTGGCAGGGTGCATGATGATGACGATGATGATGACGATGATGACGATGACGACGACGACGATGATGATGATGATGAGGATGACGACGACGACGACGACGACGATGACGACGACGACGACGACGATGATGATGATGATGATGATGAAAACGACGACGACGACGATGACGACGACGACGATGACACGACGACGACGACGACGATGATGATGATGATGGGTTTTGTTTTGTTTTCTTTTCCTTTCGTAAAACGCTGTTCTTTTTGCGTGTTCACAGCGACGACTTAACTGCCAGGATACCCACAGATAAGACTGTCATCTGATCTTCTCAGCGCCATCCATCCATCCTCCATCCTCCATCCCTCACCACCCGTCATCATCATCACCACCACCACCACCACCACCACCACCACCGCCAAGGTGATCATCATCGTCACCATCACAACAAACAACTTATAAGGAGACAAGGTTCCGGGCGGACACAGAAGAAAAAGGAACGCACAGAACGTACGGGGAGAACTTGGTCACTATCACCACCACCACCACCACAACAACAACAACGACAACAACAACGACTACATCAGCGACGAAGACGGCGATCCGCATTCAAGTTGTTGCTGCTGTGCCTTTGTGATTCGTTCGTGTCTTCCCAGCAGACGAGAAGACGACTGTCGCCACTACCGCTTGATCATTACCATCACCACCACCACCATCATCAGTACCACCACCACCACCACAACAACAACAACGATGGCGGCGACGACGATGACGACGACGACGACGATAGTCATATCGTCAGTGTGCTGTTGAAAATCTTAACACTCTCGTTAGAGAACAGAAGGAGACCAGTATTGAAGCTTTACCATTCCTGGAAGTCTAACACTCTGGTGAGAGAATTGACAGAAGTCTTACACTCTGGTGAGAGAATTGACAGAAGTCTTACACTCTGGTCACAGAATAGTAACACTCCCGCCGGAGAATAAGCAGAACTCTAACAGTTTGGTTAGAGAATAGTGACATTCTGGTTCGTGAATAGACAAAAATCTACAACTGGACAGAGAAGAGACAGAAATCTAACACTTTGGTTAGAGAATAGTGACATTCTGGTTCGTGAATAGACAAACAAAATACAAAACAAACAAATGGATAGAGTGAAAGACAAAAATCTAACACACTGGACAGAGAAGAGACAAAAATCTAACACACTGGACAGAGAAGAGACAGAAATCTAACAACACGGAAATCTAACGTTAGAGAATAAGGAACATTGGTTAAAAAAAAAATAGAAAGAATTGTAACGCTCTTCCCAGAGAATAGACAAACGTCTAACACTCTATCTAGTAAGAGAATAGGAACACTCGGGTTAGAAAATAGACAGAAGTCTACCACTCTTCTTAGAGAACAGACAGAAATCTAACTGTCTGGTTAGAGAGGAGACAAAAGTCTTACACTCTAGTTAGAGAATAGACAATTGAGTCTAACTCTCTGGCTACAAAACAGACAGAGGTCTAACACTGTGGTTAGACAAGAGAGAAACGAACTATAAAAAAAAAAAGAAAATGTCACAAAGAATAAACTGAGGTTTACAGTCCTGAAAACCTAGAGCAAAAAATAGCTGGGGTGTGCGTTTTACGGCGAGGTTAAGAATCACATCCCAACACCCGCAACCACGACAACAACAACAACAACAACAGCGAGAACAACAACAGCAACAACAATAACAACAACAATAACAACAACAACGATAATAATAACAGCAGCAACGACAACAACAGTCGTTAGAAAAGGACAATATCCTTCTTCGCGCATACAAGAGCCCTCAGACAGACGGCGATTACTTTGTGTGTCAGATTGCCTGCAAGCAATTACATGTGCAGTAATAATAAATGTTGAAGAAGAACAAAAGTTGACACCGAGACAAGCTCTACAGAAAAGTCAAAAACGTTGAGGAAAAAGTATTGAACATCGCTGATTCAAACTTGAACAGAAAGTTTTTAAAAAGTATTTTGAGCTACGTTCGAAATTACTAAGAAATATCATCGTCAGTATTAAAAAAGTACTGACAAATATCACCCCCTGTATTATCAAGTACTTTCAAATATCACCAATGATATAAATTACCAACAAAAATCACACCACCTGTATCATTAAGTACTTTCAAATATCACCAATGATATAAATTACCAACAAATATCACCACCTGTATCATCAAGTACTTTCAAATATCACCAATGATATAAATTACCAACAAAAATCACCACCTGTATCATCAAGTACTTTCAAATATCACTAATAATGTCATGAATTGCTAAGAAATGTCACCACCAGTACCATTGATTACTGACAAATATCACCGTTAGTACCATAAATTATTTTCAGTTATCACCCCCCTTATCATAAAATCGTTTTCACATATCACCAGCAGTATCATAAATTACTAACAGATATCATAACTTAATGTCAACAGATAACCATGAATTAATTTCATATCATCACCAGCATTAACAAGCCATAGCAACAAAAGTATTGAGAAAATCAACGTTAGGTCAACGTTTTAAGTGTAAAGGGGGGAAAACCCACACCACAGAGATTTCTTCAGACACAGCTTTAATTAACAGAAAGAAAAGAGACACTTCCAGAAACTTCCAGAATCACCCAAACTTGACCGAAAATTGCCAGCCCTCAAACTGCTGTTAAACAGCATTAGCTTGAAAAAAAAAGAGAATAAAAAAAAAAACAGAAAAAAAAAACGAAGCAAACACACAAAGTTTGGCAGCGTAATAACACAGGATTGGAGACCAGGGGTAGACAAACCGGACATTTTCTTCAGACAGCAAAAAAAAAAAAAAAAAAAAAGACTTAGGGATCGTCTGCCAAGGCCATCCGGGTTCGAAAGGAAATTGCTTGTGCACTCGCGTTTTCTCAAGGTTGTTTAAAACACGAAGAGCTTCAACAACAACAACAACAACAACAACAACAAACAACAACAATGAACGTTGTCCTTTAAATTTTGAACAATGGTAGCGTTTTCTCAAGGTTGTTTAAAACACGAACAGCTTCAACAACAACAACAGCAACAGCAACAACAACAACAACAACAACAACAACAACAATAACAACATCAACAACAACAACAACAACAATGAACATTGTCCTTTAAAACGAGAACAATGCTAACGTGATCTCAAGGTTGTCTAAAACATGAACAGTACCAAGAAGAACTCAATAACAACAACAACAATAACAACAAACGTTGTTGTTTAAAACTTGAACAGCCTCAAGAAGAACAAATAACAACAACAATAACAACAACAACAACAACAAACAACAACAACAACAATGAACATTGTCCTTTAAAACGTGAACAATGCTAGGGTGATCTCAAGGTTGTCTAAAACATGAACAGTACCAAGAAGAACTCAATAACAACAACAACAATAACAACAAACATTGTTGTTTAAAACTTGAACAGCCTCAAGAAGAACAATAACAACAACAATAACAACAGCAACAACAACAAACGTTGAGTAAAGACAAAAAAGACACATACCTCCAGACAAGCCAGAGGCCAAAAAATTTTTAAAAAACCAAACAAACAAAGAAAAGACAACCCCGTCAAGACAGCGATGGAAGGGGAAATAAGCAAAAACGATATTAACAAAACTGGACACGTCTGACATAACCAGGACGTCTGCATTCCAACTTAGAGCGGAAATTAGCTTTCTGTGTTCTGTGCGCCATCTTGTCTCAACTCTGCATTGACTTCCATCCGCCGGTAACTTGTGTCTTTTTGCCGTTGGCTCACGGAAAACGCCTGAGAAGTTGAAGTCACGTGGTCTTCAAGATGGGGGCTATATTGCGCGGGAACCTGGCCATGGCCTGCGCCCAGGTCAAATCTGTGTACTCCCCTTATAGGGTAAGGGACATGTTGAAAAGTGTGTGTGTGTGTGTGTGGGGGGGGGTGTTGTTTGTGTGTGTGTGTGTTTGTGTTTGTGTGTGTGTGT
>JAPXFY010000025.1:5137675-5140175 GCA_030674185.1 Monoplex corrugatus | reverse complement strand
TTACCAACAAACGCCTATCAATTAACACCAGGAAGAGAGTTCTTGAAAGTTACAAAGAAAACTGATGCTGTTGTACGGTTTTGAGGCGTGGACAGTCAACGCGTAAAATCAGAACAAATTTGAGGCAACTGAAATGTGGTTTCTAAGATGGATGTTAAGAGTTCCATGGACAGCAAAGAAAGAAAAACGAGACAGTCTTGAGGGAGGTACACACAAAAAGGACATTAATGAATAAGATTAGGAAAAGACAACCGACATTTAGAGGACATTTTATGAGGCAAGAGAAATTAGAGCACCTAGTCACAACAGGAAAGCTGGAGGGAAAAACGAACACCAGGTAGGCCCAGGTAGAAAATATCGGACGGACTTGCGCAGTGGATGAAGACAGAGAGGGTGGGAGACGTACTTGCAGCGTCAAAGGATAGATTCATATGGAGGGCCATGATCGCCAACGCCATACGGCAGGGCACATGATTCAGACTCAGACTCAGACTATTTATTAACCAATGAATTAACAAAGGAATTTGATTTGGTTTTGCGTAACACACTCCCGCCATGCATACAAGACATGTGACAACATGAACAATACATAATATGAAAAATACTTGATCAAAAACACTTCAGGTACTCACACATGCCTGGGCGTGCACACCCACCCGTGCATCAAAAACAATATTTAATCATACAGATAATAATGCTTGTAAACAAGACATGAAATTTGCTAGTATGATATAAATATAACTTGACAGAAAACATCAACAGATGAGCAGCCCTTACACTCAGAAAGGAGGAGGGAATAACTAAGGAGGGGGGAGGGTGGTGGGGAGGGGGGGCCGGGGAAGAAGAGAGTAGAAAGCAGAAGCAGGGGTGTCAGATAAAAGGAGCAATGGATGAAGAAGACAGTGTCACAAATCATTCAGCATCTTTACAGCAGTGGGGAAAAAGCTGTGCTTCAATCGGTTGGATTTACACTTAATACTGCGGAATCTTTTGCCGGAAGGAAGAAGTTGGAACAGAGGGTTGGCTGGGTGCAGTTTATCAGATACAATAGACCTTGCTTTGCGTGTCACACGCTCCCGAAAGATATTGTCGATAGATGGGAGCTCACATCCTGCAATTTTGGAGGCGGTCTTTACAACCCTGTTGAGTCTTTTCTTGTTGTTACTGGACGCACTCCCATACCAGACAGTATTTGAGAATGTGAGTACACTCTCAATGACAGAGCGATAAAACTGTGTCATTATTGGCGTGGTTAATCTAAGCTTTTTAAGTTGACGTAAGAAATACAGTCTCTGATGCGCTTTCTTGCAGATTTCTGATGTATTTACATCCCAAGTGACCTTGTTAGAGATGTGCAGGCCGAGAAATTTGAATGATTTAACCTGTTCAACTGTTTGGCCTTTCACTGACAATGGGGGGAGTACTGGTTTGTTTTTGCGGAAGTCGATTATCATTTCTTTAGTTTTAGATACATTAAGTTCTAGGTTGTTTGCAGCACACCAGTCAACCATGTTCGCAACCTCTTTCCTGTACATTGTCTCATCACTGTTTGATATAAGACCTTCCATAGTGGTGTCATCAGAGAATTTGACTACAGTCACAGATGAGCAGTTAGAACGGAAGTCATTGGTAAACAATGTAAATAGCAAGGGAGATAACACACATCCTTGAGGGGCACCTGTATTCAAGATAAGTTCTTTTGACATTTTGTTTCCTACTCTCACTGCCTGGGGCCTGTTGGTCAGGAAATTAGAAATCCAGCGACACACACTAACATCAACATTTAAGTCTGTCAGCTTGGCTATCAATTTTGCGGGAACAATAGTATTAAACGCAGAACTAAAATCAACGAAAAGAATACGAGCATAGGTATTTGGGTTTTCAAGATGCTCTAGAACAGAATGAAGGCCCAGTGACACAGCATCTTCGACAGATCTGTTAGCTCTATAGGCGAACTGAAAGGGGTCCATTAGAGGGTCTGTCACAGTTTTCAGGTAGCATAGGACGAAACGTTCAAAAACTTTCATTGCCACAGAAGTTAGTGCAACAGGTCTATAGTCGTTCAATGAAGAGATTTTTGCCTTTTTGGGAACAGGAACAATGATTGACGATTTGAAGCAGGATGGAATTTGACATAGGGAGAGAGAGCTGTTAAAAATATCAGAAAAAACGGGAGCAAGTACGTCAGCACAGTTTTTGAGAACAGAGGATGACACATTATTGGGACCACAAGCTTTTTTGGCATTCTGGCGTTTGAACAGACTCCTGACATCTGCTTCCTGGACCACAAAAGGCGGGGAGCAGATCTCAAGGGTGTCCAACTGGGGCACAGGGGTCGTGTTCAGCCGATCAAACCTAGCATAAAAATCATTCAGCTGATCAGGGAGTGCTGGGTCGTTGTTATCAAGCTTTGCTTTGCTCTTGTATTCAGTAATAGCTTGGAGACCTTTCCACACAGCCCCAGGGTCGTTGGAGGAAAACTGCTGTTCTATTTTCAAAC
>JAPXFY010000025.1:5123467-5125075 GCA_030674185.1 Monoplex corrugatus | reverse complement strand
AACAACTGCAAAACTCGTTCTCTCCTTCAAAATGTCTCGCATTGACTATTGCAATTCACTCCTGTCTGATCTTCCTGCCTCCACCATTCACATCCTACAGCGCATTCAAAACAATGCTGTACGCCTTGTACTCAAAAAGAAAAAAGCTGACCACATATCTCCTCTCCTGGCACAACTTCACTAACTACACAGCATGACAGGAAAGAGGAACCCCTAACTACACAGCATGACACGAAAGAAGAACCCCTAACTACACAGCATGACAGGAAAGAGGAACACCTAACTACACAGCATGACAGGAAAGAGGAACCCCTAATTACACAGCATGACAGGAAAGAGGAACCCCTAACTACACAACAACACAACATGACAGGAAAGAGGAACCCCTAACTACACAGCATGACAGGAAAGAGGAACACCTAACTACACAGCATGACAGGAAAGAGGAACACCTAACTACACAGCATGACAGGAAAGAGGAACCCCTAACTACACAGCATGACAGGAAAGAGGAACCCCTAACTACACAGCATGACAGGAAAGAGGAAACCTAACTACACAGCATGACAGGAAAGAGGAAACCTAACTACACAGCATGACAGGAAAGAGGAACCCCTAACTACACAACATAACAGGAAAGAGGAACCCCTAACTACACAGCATGACAGGAAAGAGGAACACCCAACTACACAGCATGACAGGAAAGTGGAACCCCTAACTACACAGCATGACAGGAAAGAGGAACCCCTAACTACACATCATGACACGAAAGAGGAACCCCTAACTACACAGCATGACAGGAAAGACGAACCCCTAACTACACAGCATGACAGGAAAGAGGAACCCCTAACCATACAGTATGACAGGAAAGAGGAACACCTAACTACACAGCATGACAGGAAAGACGAACCCCTAACTACACAGCATGACAGGAAGGACGAACCCGTAACTACACAGCATGACAGGAAAGAGGAACCCCTATCTACACAACATGACAGGAAAGAGGAACCCCTATCTACACAGCATGACAGGAAAGAGGAACTCTTAACTACATGGCATGATAGGAAAGAGGAACCCCTAACTACACAGCATGACAGGAAAGAGGAACCCCTAACTACACAACATGACAGGAAAGAGGAACGCCTAACTACACAGCATGACATGAAAGAGGAACCCCTAACAGCACAGCATGACAGGAAAGAGGAACCCCTAACTACACAGCATGACAGGAAAGAGGAACCCCTAACTACACAACATGACAGGAAAGACGAACCCCTAACTACACAGCATGACAGGAAAGAGGAACCCCTAACTACCTTAAAACAAACTAGATACCTCCTGTGGTTCCAAAGCAGGAGGGGACCTTAATTTCTGTATCCATGGTACCCCAGGCAACATTTATAGGCCATTTTATGAGGAAGGGGGATTTGGAGCACCTGGTCACAACGAGAAAGCTGAAGGGAAAGAGAGCACCGGGTAGACCCAGGGAGAAAATGCTGGACGGATTTGCAGAGTGGTTGGGGACGGGGAGGGTGGGGGAGATGCTAAGGGCAACGAGAGATAGAGGCAGATGGAAGTCCATGATCGCCAACGCCATGTGGCAGTGCA
>JAPXFY010000025.1:5028467-5115967 GCA_030674185.1 Monoplex corrugatus | reverse complement strand
GTGACAAAGAATGTATGATCAAACCAGAAGTTAACAGAACACAACAAAGTACGAGTCTACACAACCTGTGTGTTCAGCATTCCGTTTTATGCGATGTCTTTGTCAATCATCCTTAACATTTCAGGCAGGCACAAGGTCTCCTGCAGAGAGGTTCTTCAAAAAGTTCATATATTGTCATTGCCCACACTCCTGGAACGGCGACGTCTCCACTGCCTTGGTGGTATATGTCACATGGAAAACGGACAGATCTCTATTGATGTCAGCCATGGCCACCTTGCATCAGGACAAATACTGCCTGGTCGCCCATAGCTACGATTCAAAGATACATGTATCTGTTGAGATGGACCTAAAGTCACCAGACATCATGACCAACACCTGGGAAGTCTACACACAACACACAAGCTTCAGGAACCAGATGGAGCACAGTGGACTCAGCAGCTGTGAGAAGAGACAACTGTTGTACACAGAGGACAAACAGGAGTCAAGCAAATCATCCAGTAAGAGACGTCATCTGTGAATAGTCACAGAGACTGCTTATCTCTTGTGGGACTATTTACACGTCATAAACATTGTTTCAGTGTCATGAGAATCTTACTCAAGAGCTCTAACATCAATAATTCTTGTTGTTTTTGTTGTGCAAGTAAAACGTACAGAGGCGTAAGGTGTGCATAACAGAAAAGTGTACAGAGTAGTAAAAAAGTACAGAACAGAAAAGTGTACAGGCCAGTGACGTGTACAGACCAGTGACGTGTACAGACCAGTGACGTGTACAGAGGAGTGAAGTGTACAGAACAGAAAAGTGTACAGAACAGTAACGTGTACAGACCAGTGACGTGTACAGAGGAGTGAAGTGTACAGAACAGAAAAGTGTACAGAACAGTAACGTGTACAGGCCAATGACGTGTACAGAGGAGTGAAGTGTACAGAACAGAAAAGTGTACAGAACAGTAACGTGTACAGGCCAGTGACGTGTACAGAGGAGTGAAGTGTACAGAACAGAAAAGTGTACAGAACAGTAACGTGTACAGGCCAGTGACGTGTACAGAGGAGTGAAGTGTACAGAACAGAAAAGTGTACAGAACAGTAACGTGTACAGACCAGTGACGTGTACAGAGGAGTGAAGTGTACAGAACAGAAAAGTGTACAGAACAGTAACGTGTACAGACCAGTGACGTGTACAGAGGAGTGAAGTGTACAGAACAGAAAAGTGTACAGAACAGTAACGTGTACAGACCAGTGACGTGTACAGAGGAGTGAAGTGTACAGAGCTGTTAATGTACAGAAAAGTGAAGTGTACAGACCAGTACAATGTACAGAGGAGTGAAGTGCACAGAGGAGTACAGTGTACAACAGCGTTTTGTGTAAGTACCACACTCCATAGCTTACCCAGTGACAGTCATAAGCAAACTGTTATGATCGAAGACGGTTGTGTCGGTGTTTGTGTCTTTAACTAGTCCTTGTCATTCACAACATACATACACTGGCATCATCACTGTACACCGGTAATCTTCTTATTGTATGCAAACTGTTAAACCCACACTGTGCAGGCAGTATGTTGCTGCGCAGTCTACATGGTCTGTCTTTAGTGGGCTGGTGTTTTCATAATTCCAAAAGCCAATCATTGACATGGCCTACAGGATCTTTAGTACAGATGTTTGATATCTTGCATGCGTATACACACAAAGGGGCTTCAGGCACTGGCATGTTTGGACACATGTTGACTTGAGAGATCTGAAAATCTCGACTAAGCAGAGCTGTTTGTGGTGGATTGAACCTCGGACCTTCCAAATCAAACTCTGACATGCCCATCCCTTCTTAAATTCCGACACTGTATGTTTACTTTTTCATGGATCATTATTGCAATATTGATACAATACCAAACCAATAGCAGACTCACACAATCGTATCATTATTTAATAATATGAGGATGATTGGCACATTATACAGTACAAACCTGGGATTGGATTTGCTCAAACTGTGTTACATTTAGAAAAATAACAGCTTGTGAGACGAAAAGGATCCTAATGGAAAATTGTTTAACCACAGTAGAAAAGTTCTCATGCTGGTGTTACTGTGTTCAGTCATTCAGGACTGAGGAACACTTAACTATGGTAACCCAGGTTGTTCTAAGCATTCTTGACCATGACACGATCATAGAAACAAACCAAGAGAACATAACGCTATGTTGTTGTATGGTTTGTCTTCCAGTCTGTCATATAGTCTCTAAAATATATTGGATTGCATCCATTGCATAAGTTTGGCTTCATGTAATTTTTCCGCTTTTCTACCAAAGTGTTGAACGTGTAGACAAAATGGATTTAGAGCAGAGTTCACAGGCAGCACGAAGATAGCCAAGGCCACGTTTACTTCTCCAGTGATGGGAACATCAACCAACACCAAAATTCCACACAATCCAATAGGAAACCAGCACATAAAGTCTGTTACAGCAACAGTAATCAACCGCCGTGCTATGGTTGTGTCCTGTGACACTTTGGTAGTGTTGGATGTCAAGGCATTTTTCTGTATTGACCAGTAAATGATGGCTTGACCAGCTGAGACAAATAAAAACAAAATGAAGTTGAAAACAATCATTACACCAAAAGAATAGACCCATCCATGGAACTGTCGTCCCATAACTGGCAATGGAATACAGATACCTGTCTGACTATAGAAGTGCCAGTGTGATGTCACTGGAAGTAAAGGCAACAAGGCAAGAAACAAACCAACAAACCAAGTCAACACACAAGCCACTGATGCTGATGTTTTCTCAAACCGTAAGGAGCTGAAAGGAAAACGAAGGACAATGAAGCGATCAAGCGTAATAAGCCAGATCATCAGAGCTGATACTTCACTGGACAACAGAGACAGAAAACCAGCCACTTTACAAGCAACACTGGTCATCCAGGTCTCATCATAATGGAGGTATTTACCACGGAATAGTTCGTCAGCCACTCCAATGATAGCAATGTAAACACCCATCAGAAAGTCAGCCATTGTCTGGTTGGTGACAAACACACTGAAGCCACTTGAAGAGCTCTTCTTCCTCACATACAAACGTGCCACAAAACAGAAAACGTTACCCGTCAATGACAGAGAGCTGATCAACCAGAGAAACCCACGGTACATTTCTGACTGCAGTAAATCTTTACATGATGAAATGACATTATGGAGGGCATAGCAGAAAGAACTATCAAAATCATGAGGCAGTATTTCATCACAACATAATTTATAGTTCTGTGTTGAAATGATATGAAGATGGAAAAGACTTTTGAAAATGTCTGGTGGAAAAACGTTTACAGGACTTCCGTCCATGTACAGTTTAGCTAGCTGTGGAGTGAACTGAAAACCAGTAGAACTGATCGTGTGGATAGTAGTGAAAGATAAATTAAGTTTCCTCAGTTGGGAAAACTTTGACAGAACGTTGGAGTCAAACGTTGTTAGTTTGGTATGGGACAGATCTATTGCTGTTAGCGTGCTCTGATGACTTACAGATGGGAGATACGTATAAAGTGAAGTGACAGGATTGCTGGACAAGGACAGTGTCTGTAGATTTTCTAGACCAACAAAACGGGTCATGTTGACATGCTGCAGATGGTTACCTGAGAGATCGAGAAACTTCAGATTGACCAAATGTGTGTCAGGAAGGACAGTCAAAGAGCAATGGGCAAGACTCAGTTGAATCAGATAGGTGTGCTCACTCACATCAGACAGAGTCATACCTGAACCGGTGGCATTTAAATATCGGAGCCATGGAAACAGTGAGGTAGGGAAAGGCTGGACACACAGAAAAGTGTATCCTGACATAGACAGCCCACAGGACAGGTCACATCACACGCCATTTCATCATCATGCAGTGGGCAGTGAGGCCAGCTATCACACAAGTGGTCACCATGAACACAAATTGTAGAAGCTCTGCATCGGAAGAAACCAGGACATGTTACTTGATTGCAACCTTCTTCGTCCTCGTGTCCATACAGTCATACATTCCATTACATCGTGTGTAGACAGGAAGACAGTCATTGAACGTACCAGTACAACGATAATGAGTGTCAGGACAGGACTGGTTAGGTTTCATTGGGGTTGAAGAGAAATAATTGTAACCATCAAACTTGATGATGGCTGGAGAAGGAAAACGTTGTGTCCAGTCTATTTTTTCATGTATAGATCTAAAGCAATTGTTTTCATCAGATGTGTCCAGACAATGGAACGCTCGGTCACAGACGTTGTCATAGGACACACACTGACCATTAGTGCAGGTAAACATATTGACACAAGCAGGATGTTTACAGAAGTATTCATCACTTTTATCTGGACAATCAGATCTGAAGTCACATACCAGAGTGTAAGACAGCGTAGTGACACCATCATCACACATAAATCTAGGGACTGAAGTAACCTGATGATCTGTTGAATTAAACTTGCCGTGTGTGTCTGACATGTGACTGTGAAAAAACACAAGATGTGTGCCTTTGGACCACACACATTAGACTGGTGTGAACTACACACAAGAAATGTATGCGTCACTTGACCACACACATTAGACTGGTGTGAACTACACACAAGAAATGTATGCGTCACTTGACCACACACATTAGACTGGTGTGAACTACACACAAGAAATGTATGCATCACTTGACCACACACATTAGACTGGTGTGAACTACACACAAGAAATGTATGCGTCACTTGACCACACACATTAGACTGTGTGAACTACACACAGGAAGTATGCACATCATTGACATGCATCGACATGTTGTCAGAGATTGTTGTTTTGTAGTCAACATGATACGTGATCTGGGAAATGTTTTCATGTTTTTAGTTTTTTTTTTATTGTTCTTCTTCTTGAATTCACACATTGCTCCAAAATCTAGCTCTGATGTTTGTGGACACTTATGTAAATTATAAGAACTAATAAGCTTGTGAGGCCATATAGATGTATAAGATCTGTAGTATGTGACGCACACTTTTTGCCCACTCTCACTGGCTGACCATGTTGGCTTACTCACAGAGTGGTAAAGAACAGTTCTGTCATGGCTAACGATATTCTGTCTGTACATGTTAGGCAACAACATGTCACCAGAATACAATCCAATCCAAACCTCCTCTGGCACAATCAATTGTCGTTTGGTCAGGTTCTGAATTGTCGTATACCAGTCAATGTCACATTCAGGCATTCCCAGAGTGCCCCCTACTGAACTGCAATACTGCTGAGCTCTTTGATCAGCAGGTCTTTCAGAACTGTCAAATCTACGTAGAACGTTACTGCTGATGATTTTGTAGCAATGGCCACATAATGGCACCCCACCCTGACAGTCAGAATTGCTAAAGGGACAGTGTTCTGTTTCATCCTGTCCATCTTCACATTCTATCCTCAGGTTACAGTCCAGGTGGTGTTGAAAGCTGGAATAGTGGTCCACTGAACAGTTAAACAAACCACTGGGTAGCTGTTGAGGTGTTTTCTCTTCAGGGTGAAAGGAGAAGAACAGTTGGAAACACTTTATACCCATACAGTGCTGATAGCAATAATCAACATGGACCTTGATTTTTGTAGCTTTATATACTTGAACTAGATGTCACATGTCAATGGCAGAAACCTTGATTTTTGTAGCTTTATATACTTGAACTAGATGTCGCATGTCAATGGCAGAAACCTTGATTTTTGTAGCTTTATATACTTGAACTAGATGTCGCATGTCAATGGCAGAAACCTTGATTTTTGTAGCTTTATATACTTGAACTAGATGTCGCATGTCAATGGCAGAAACCTTGATCGTTTTTCTCCTAAAACTGTTGTTGCCATAAATACTCAGAGAGACAGGTTGTATGTAACAAACAGGAATGTCCATGCTGAGCATGACTGTATGACCAGCTGGAGTGGATATAGTATGATTTGTCTTGGAATAATCTGTCCTAGCTACATTGTTATCAGCTGTCATATATCCAGACAATTGTGAGATCTTTACAAAGCGGAAGTGTGCAGATGGAGATGGAGTGGTTGATGGTGCCACAAGAAGGTTGTCTGGTTTTAAGTTATCATTTTGTGGTGAAACAAGGGGTGGGGGGGGGGGGGGGTAGCGCAAATAAACATTTTATCTTTGCTCTTACAAATTAGTATGCACATGAGAAATGTAACAGTGGCTTTTGTGGTTTTCTACACTTGATCTAGATGTTGAACGTAGTCATCATAGATATCAATACAGAGATTAATATTGATCTTGTTACAGTCAGCCATATTTTTGTTTAGCATGGCAGAATTTCCAGATTGGATAGATATAGCAATACTTTTTTTCTTGCTTTTGTTAAGGTCATTTGTGACATACTAGATGGTAATGCCGTCATTACAACCAGCATGCACTTAGCAGGTTTCTGTGGCACCCTGTGGTTATGTCCCTTCCATTATGAATCAAATGGACAAGGAAACATGTGAATGAATAACGGTAATAAAGAATGGTGAAGAAATGTAGATAAGTTTTAATTAATAAATTAAACTAGCCTTACGTTAGGAAGGGGACGTTTAATTGGAATTACTATGAGAATGTTGCTGGGAAGGGGAAGTTACGTGAGACGTGACATGAGTATTGGCGCGCGATGCTATCCAGGTCAGTATTCAGAGTACAAGTGACCACTAGACCATTACGAATAGGGAGGGATCGTTTAGGAACTTGACATGAGATCATTGCATGGGTGGGCACGTAACTTCCCCTTCCCAGCAACATTCTCATAATAATTCCAATTAAACGTCCCCTTCCTAACGTAAGGCTAGTTTAATTTATTAATTATTATTCGCCTGTTGCTTTGTTCAGGCGAAGTTACGTGAGACGTGACATGAGGATTTAGAGCGTCTGGTGGGCACGTACGTCATACATGCGGAGTAGAGAACACGAAATATCATCTTTGTAATATAAGAAACATATATTCTTGAATTTTAAAACAAGTATATGAATTCATAAGACACAAAATTCTTTCTACTGTCAAACAGGTATAGGCCGAATACAATAACCCATAGACAAAATTCTTAGCTCACTTCAAAGTAGAATACAGCAAGCAAATCTCTTAAAAGTCATAAGAAACACAACACTGGTTCATTCATTTGTTAGCCATAAAACTGTCAAGAACTGTTTGTCCAAAATTCTGTACAGCATGTCTTTTATAAAACTTTCTAAAAGAACAATCCTTCGACCAGCCAGCCGCCTTTAGGATTGTATCAAGCGGTACGCCCGCATTGGCCGCCGCTGACACACTCGCGCTGCGCGTGCTGTGACTACCAAAGGCGTCAGTGTCTATCCCTGCTGACGCTAAAACGTCCTTGAGCCACCGGGAGAGAGTTTGCCTAGAAATAGGCACATGAGGTTTGATATAGCTGAGTAGGAAGTTGTTTTTATCAGCAGTCAGCTTCTCACGCACAGTTTCTGTTTTCTCCAGATAAACTCTTAAATGAGTTACAAGACACAATTTTGGATTTGTTTCATATGGCATAATATCTGCCGGCTCAGTATGGAATCCTGGTCTAGATTGCTTATGTTTATTCGTAAACAAAATGGTACATTTAGAGTTGTGAAATCTTATGTCAGTTGCCTGCAATAAATGCAACGTCTGACCCCTTTGTCCTGTGACTAAAGCTAACAACATACACATGCGCAGGGTAAGCTGTTTTAAAGTCATTTCTTCCACAGCTGGTAAGGAACTAAGGTACCTTAATACTACCCCCACATCCCAAGTACTATGATATTTTGGCAGCGCAGGCCTCTGTTCAAAAACACCTTTTACAATCCTACACACATCAGGGTGAGCTCCAATGGTTTTGCCGTCTACTAAGGGTATATAGGCTGACAAAGCACTTCGTGCAGTATTAATTGCACTATAACTTGCTCCTTCAGAAAACAACATAGCTAAAAAAATTTGCAACATCTGCGGGCAAAGGGGACAACACTTTGATATTATTTGCAATTGCAAAACGTTTCCATTTTGTAATGTAGCAATTGTATGCAGCTTGTGTCGCCAATCGCCAAGAACTAACGATTAAGGTAAGCTGCTTGGTCTGAGTATCCGAGCTGTTCATATCTGCTCCGGATACCCGACATGCCAGTAATTTCAAGGTCTTGTTCTGAAGCAAAGGATGTTGACGGTGGGGTTGGCTGGGTAGGGTCAGCAAAGACGCATGGCTCTTCAATAGGACAGGTTCCGCCTGTAGCAGGGACTGCAACACCGGGCCACCAGACTTGTGTCCTCCAATATGGGACGATCATCACTCCTGTGCTGCCTTCTTGTTTTATCTTTTGAAGCACACGGGTAACGACACTGAAAGGGGGAAACGTGTAAAACTTGTTACGTTTCCATGATAGAGAGAATGCGTCTATGGCATGCGCCTCTGGGTCTGGGCGAAATGCAACATACCGCTCACACTGCCTGTTCAACCTAGAAGCGAAAAGGTCAATGTCAATGTCCGTCTGTAAGACGGTCAGCGCTCTTCTCAGCTCTGCGCTATCAAGCCTCCATTCAGCGTCAAGGTTCATCGCCCTGGATTCCACATCAGCAGCCGTATTCTGACGACCTGGAATATGTGCTGCGGATACATAAATATCATGTCCAATACACCATTCCCAGATTTTGAATGTGATGTCATTGCATGCGCTTGAGCGACTGGTCCCCCATATGGTTTATGCATGCAACAGCAGTTGTGTTATCCAGCATAATTCTCACGTGTTTTCCTGTCAAACAACATTCAAAGCTTTGTAATGCAAATAATGCAGCTTTCAGTTCCAAATAATTAATATGGAATTTTGCTTCATCAGGCAGCCGCTGCCCCCCAGACGTAACACCATTACATGCAGCCCCATAACCAGTGAGAGACGCATCAGAAGTAACAACTATGTCTGGTTCTGTCCGCTCAATAGTGTTGTATGCTCCAACAACATTATCAATCCACCACTGCAGCTCCGACTCAGCGGAAGTGGACAAAGACACCTGCTGATCAAAATCACCGTGATGCCGTTCCAGTGCAACCTTTTTGTCCTTTTCAAGGCTCCGATAATACAAGGGTCCATATTTAACTGCAGGAAAAGCAGCTACTATTTTCCCTATCATTTTTGCTAGGTCCCTAATTTTCAAAGTTTTCTTCTTCAAAATTGCCCTCGCATTCTCTGCCAAGTTCAGTGCCTTCTCAGGCGTCAAGGACACTGTCATAGACCTTGAGTCAATAACCATACCCAAGTACTGTATTTTCTGTGTAGGTTCAAAGACTGATATGTCCGGGTGAATAATAAACCCCAACGAACGCAAAAGTTGCACTGTATCAGCAATATTATGTAAACAACCATCATAGGTACTACTGATAAGGAGGGAATCGTCCAGAAAAGAAGTGGAGATATGTCCTCTTTCCCGTAGGGTGGCAAGCACTGGTTTCAATAGTTTTGTAAATTTCCTGGGAGCAATAGCTAACCCGTTCGGCATAGCGTTATATTCATATAATTGTCCTCTCCAATAAAAACTGAGGAATCCTTTATATTCTGGACGAATGGGTACAGAATAATATGCATCTTTCAAGTCTATGGAAGCCATAAAACAGTCTTGTGTGATCAGTAACAGCGCAGACGGAAGAGTGTCCATTTTGAAATGGTGATATTTTAAATGTTTGTTCAAATCCTTTAAATTAAGAATCATTCTTTGATTTCCATCCTTTTTCGGACGAGTAAAAACAGGTGATAAAAATTTCTCATGTGTTTTACTACAAACTGAAATAACTCCTTTATCTTTTAACTTTTGGACTTCTATATCAATTATCTCTGTCTCTGTTTCATTTAACTGTTTTTGTTGTCTAATAAAAGACAACTGAGATACTGGGCAGTTAAACTCTTATTGAAGACCTTCCACTGTCTGTATAATCTCTGAGTCTGATGTCAACTGTTTCCAATTTTCAACAAAATATTGTATTCTGCCACCCCGGAAAAAGGACGCCTCCTTTTGTAGGTCAGCCTGTGAGGGCGTTAGGTTTTCAGTGTGTGGAAGGCCAGCAAGGGGAACAGTGTGGGCGGGGCTTACCACTGGAGGGTCCGGCACCACGGGCCTTACTTCTTGCCGCTCTGGCCATACGATTGCCTTTGCTTGCCGCCGAACTGCGGCCTCGTCTGGGTTCGCCTCCACTGTTGGCGCCAGTTCGGCTGTCCTAAAAAAGGTCGCCTGTCCCCTTGTTGAGCCTGGTGCCTGAATCTCTTGCGGGCCTGCCAGCCGCTGGTGCCAGCCACAGCCGCACCCAGACTTTCCATGGCACGAGGGAAATGGTCAAGTTATCTCCAAAGAGATAGCCGGTTATGGGGACTGTGTCCGAGCATAGGCCAGCTAGGTTTCTGTTTAAACATGGCCGAATGGCAACTCTACGCCTATGGGAAATGTCCACCGAAGCGTGGCCAAGAAGAAGCAGGGCATTCGCATGCATGTCCGTAACGGACTTCTTTAATACTTTGTCAATTGGTTTACCACCTCTTGCCGCTTTTAGTAGTAACTGCATGGAATTAACCACAGCCGTGGCTGCTTTAACAATAGCGCGCTGGGTTGTGACCTGCTTTAGGTCAGCCTTGCGCGCTTCCCCCGGCATCTTCTTCCATACTTCGGGATTCACCATGGGGACTTTAAGCTGCTCACAATTGCTAGGAGTTACAATTTTGTCAAAGACTTCTTTCAACTTTTCATCTGTTCTTTTCTTATCAAAACACTTTTTGACTACTTCGACCAGCGACTCGGCTACCTTTTCCCCTTTTCGTTCCCTTTCATCAAGCTCTGCTTCAATCTCTTTCAAGAGGTCATCATCAGAGCATGTAATGGACAAACTATCTACATCATCATCATCGGTAATTTCGCCATCCGAAGAAGACAGGTCTCTTTTCCTTTTAGTGGAATCTCGGTCAGGGCTGTCCCGGTCAAGGTCAATTCGCGCATACCGTGCCCTCTCAGGGAAGTGGTCCTGCGCGACTAAGCGCGCGTGCGCAGTCTCTCTCTCAGGAGAGTTTTGGCGCCTGTTTGCCCTCTCAGGGGCGCGCCCTCGCACCTGGGTCTTAGCTGACAAAAAATTGTTCATCATGTTTTCTAGTTTTTTCTCCAGGCGCGCTTCTAAACTTCTAAATAAGTCCTCCGCCGACTCAGCGGCTTTATGGACAGCAGGCGAGCTGCTTCCTGCCCTTTCATTGTCCGACTCCAAAACATCGTCAGCTTTATTATCCGTGCTCATCATTAACCACTGATGACAGTAAAAAGCAATAAGAAGGGGTTACTCACGTGTCTTTTCAGCAACAAGATGCACACCACATAAATTCCACTTACAGAAATACATACAATCCACTCGAACACACGCACTTCATCCACTGTCGTCCAACTGTGTAAAGAAGGTTAAGTATGGTAGCAGCGAAACTCTGGCACCACCGACCTAGACAAGCGTCAGCGTCCAACTGACCTGGATAGCATCGCGTGCCAATACTCATGTCACGTCTCACGTGACTTCGCCTGACCAAAGCAACAGGCGAATAATAATTATTATTATTATCATTTATACTAACGTGTGGTCTTTTTCAGGAGAGACTGCGTCCATTCACGTATGTTTTTAATACAGCTGTGTGTTTCTGTTTGTCTCCTTTTGTCTTTCGTTCTTGTGTATGAAGAAGAGCAGCAGAATACGAGTCATCATCATGTGCCCTGCCGCATGGCGTCGGCGATCATGGCCCTACCCTCCATACCAATCTATCCCTTGTCGCTGAAAGTACATCTCCCAACCTCTCTATCTTCAGCCAGTGTGCAAGTCTGGTCCAATATTTTCTTCCTGGGTCCACCTGGTATTCTATTTCCCTCCAGATTTCCTGTTGTGACCAGGTGCTCTAATTTCTCTATCCTAATAAAATGTCCCATATGTGTTCCTTGTCTTTTCCTTATCTTCTTTATTATTGTTCTTCTTGTGTCTGCCTCCTCCAAGACTGTCTCGTTTGTTTTCTTTGCTGTCCGAGTACATTCCTAAAATTCTGCAACACATTGGTTGAACAGAATATATAGCCTACATTGAACCATTCCCTGGTGATACCTGGTGACAAATGAAAAAAAAAAGTTGGATATAGTTTTGAATACAGACACTGTTAAACAAGAACAACAGCTGATGCATCTACAAACAGTGTCAGTAGTGTGTTCTTTTAAGATGGTCGATGATACGATGGCCCTCAGTTTGTTCCACAAACATAGCTTTTCAAATCACAAAGAACTTTGATGGCCTCGGTTTGTCCCACATTGACCACATCTTTTTCAAATCACAAAAGAATTTCGATTTTAGGATAAATTCTTTGAGGCTGCCCTGTGGTAAGTTTTCACCATGAAAAGATCGTGGTACGTAGACTTCACTTGCCTATGTACAGAGCTTCTCTACTTTATGGTGCACATTTTATATATCTGTAATCCATTGCATGATTGATATATTGATTCCACATTGCAGCATTATTCCATCAGTATTGTAAACCGATATTTAGTGTCTATCCATAGTTACAGCAGTGCTAAGTTTGATGTTCTTGTATTTTACTGGAATTATATTTTGACTTCCTACTCATATCTAGCTGCGGGGTTTTCTTTGATAAACTTTTATTGTATTCATCTGTTGCTTCACAATAAGCGGACATCAAACTGTCAATGTGGCAACGAAAAACGACAAAAACTTATACACAATTTTGATTCATGTTATGGTTACAGCTGAATTTCTTTCTTTTCCGTTTCAAATGTTTCTGAACTTTCAGTCATATAATCGGCTACATTTCCCCACAGTACTGTTGCTAACCCCATGTTCATCTTGGTTTTATCATCATCATCATCATCATCATCATCATCATCATCATCATCATCATCATCATCGTCGTCGTCGTCGTCGTCATCGTCGCCGTAGTCATCATCGTCGTCGTCCGTCGTTGTCGTCGTCGTCGTTATCATCATCATCATCAACATCTCCGACCCTCTCTGTCCTCAGCCACTGCGCTAGTCTGTCCAGTATTTTCTCCCTGGGTCTTCCTGGTGTTCTTTGTCCCTCCAGCTTTCCCGTTGTGACCAGGGCACTTGGTTTAGGAGAGAATATTTCCATGTGACGACGTAGATCTGTTACGTATTTCATTGTTCTAATACATTCTGCAAGGATTCCAGCTATGGTTTATATCTGTTGTTTCAAGATAAGGGGCTATTCAGCTAAACATTATATTTGTCCAGGTGTTATGTTGTACATTTTAGGACAACAACAAAGACGACGACGACTACCACGACGACACTTGCTTAATAGTTCGTTCAGCTGGAGAAAATGATCAGGTGAAAATGTTTACGGTCAGGGAGTTGTTGTTCTTGTTTTTGTCTCCAGGTTTGTCTGTGTGTTTCTTTTTGTCCTTCGCTGTGCTGGACAAAGGCCAGTTGGCAGAACAGGTTTGCTTGTCTTGTTTTGTGAATTATAAATAAGTTCCCAGTCTATTTCGAGTAGTTCAGGTTTCAATAAAAACACAATACATTACAGTGCAGTGCAATACATATTGTATCATAAGGTAAAGGTGAAGGTTATCCTCTGTTCTTGAAGTTGTAGGGGAGTGAGGTTGTAAAGGTCTCAGGGTTTGGTTTTTTTTAAAAATTTTTTTAGGGCCAACAATATGAGCATTGTTCTCCTCTCCTCTTCTACGCTGCTTTTCCTCTTTAATCCTGAACAAGGTTAAGTATCCATTTACAGCTGGGTGGACAGAATTATATCTTAACAAGGTCAGATACCCATTTACAGCTGGGTGAACAGTGCTATATCTTAACAAGGTCAGATACCCATTTACAGCTGGGTGGACAATGTTATATCTTAACAAGGTCAGATACCCATTTACAGCTGGGTGGACAATGTTATATCTTAACAAGGTCAGATACCCATTTACAGCTGGGTGGACAATGTTATATCTTAACAAGGTTAGATACCCATTTACAGCTGGGTGGACAATGTTATATTTTAACAAGGTCAGATACCCATTTACAGCTGGGTGGACAATGTTATATCTTAACAAGGTTAGATACCCATTTACAGCTGAGTGGACAGTGCTATATCTTAACAAGGTTAGATACCCATTTACAGCTGGGTGGACAATGTTATATCTTAACAAGGTTAGATACCCATTTACAGCTGGGTGGACAATGTTATATCTTAACAAGGTCAGATACCCATTTACAGCTGGGTGGACAATGTTATATTCTTAACAAGGTCAGATACCCATTTACAGCTGGGTGGACAATGTTATATCTTAACAAGGTTAGATACCCATTTACAGCTGGGTGGACAATGTTATATCTTAACAAGGTTAGATACCCATTTACAGCTGGGTGGACGTAATATCTTAACAAGGTCAGATACCCATTTACAGCTGGGTGGACAATGTTATATCTTAACAAGGTCAGATACCCATTTACAGCTGGGTGGACAATGTTATATCTTAACAAGGTCAGATACCCATTTACAGCTGGGTGGACAATGTTATATCTTAACAAGGTCAGATACCCATTTACAGCTGGGTGGACAATGTTATATCTTAACAAGGTTAGATACCCATTTACAGCTGGGTGAACAGTGCTATATCTTAACAAGGTTAGATACCCATTTACAGCTGGGTGGACAGTGCTATATCTAAACAACAAGGTTAGATACCCATTTACAGCTGGGTGGACAATGTTATATCTTAACAAGGTTAGATACCCATTTACAGCTGGGTGGACAATGTTATATCTTAACAAGGTCAGATACCCATTTACAGCTGGGTGGACAATGTTATATCTTAACAAGGTTAGATACCCATTTACAGCTGGGTGGACAGTGTTATATCTTAACAAGGTTAGATACCCATTTACAGCTGAGTGGACAGTGCTATATCTTAACAAGGTTAGATACCCATTTTACAGCTGGGTGGACAGTGCTATATCTTAACAAGGTTAGATACCCATTTACAGCTGGGTGGACAGTGCTATATCTTAACAAGGTTAGATACCCATTTACAGCTGGGTGGACAGTGCTATATCTTAACAAGGTTAGATACCCATTTACAGCTGGGTGGACAATGTTATATCTTAACAAGGTTAGATACCCATTTACAGCTGGGTGAACAGTGCTATATCTTAACAAGGTTTAGATACCCATTTACAGCTGGGTGGACAATGTTATATCTTAACAAGGTCAGATACCCATTTACAGCTGGGTGACAGTGCTATATCTTAACAAGGTTAGATACCCATTTACAGCTGGGTGGACAGTGCTATATCTTAACAAGGTCAGATACCCATTTACAGCTGGGTGGACAGTGTTATATCTTAACAAGGTTAGATACCCATTTACAGCTGAGTGGACAGTGCTATATCTTAACAAGGTTAGATACCCATTTACAGCTGGGTGGACAATGTTATATCTTAACAAGGTCAGATACCCATTTACAGCTGAGTGGACAGTGTATATCTTAACAAGGTTAGATACCCATTTACAGCTGGGTGAACAATGTTATATCTTAACAAGGTTAGATACCCATTTACAGCTGGGTGGACAATGTTATATCTTAAAAGGTAGATACCCATTTACAGCTGGGTGAACATGCTATATCTTAACAAGGTCAGATACCCATTTACAGCTGGGTGGACATGTAATTTAACAGGTAGATACCCATTTACAGCTGGGTGGACAATGTTATATCTTAACAAGGTTAGATACCCATTTACAGCTGGGTGGACATGTTATATCTTAACAAGGTTAGATACCCATTTACAGCTGGGTGGACAATGTTATATCTTAACAAGGTTAGATACCCATTTACAGCTGGGTGGACAATGTTATATCTTAACAAGGTTAGATACCCATTTACAGCTGGTGGACAATGTTATATCTTAACAAGGTTAGATACCATTTACAGCTGGGTGGACATGTTATATCTTAACAAGGTTAGATACCATTTACAGCTGGGTGGACATGTATATCTTAACAAGGTTAGATACCCATTTACAGCTGGGGGACAGTATATCTTAACAGGTTAGATACCCATTTACAGCTGGGTGGACATGTTATATCTTACAAGGTTAGATACCATTACATGGTGGACAGTTATATCTTAACAGGTTAGATACCCATTTACAGCTGGGTGACAATGTTATATCTTAACAAGGTTAGATACCCATTTACAGCTGGGTGGACATGTTATATCTTAACAAGGTTAGATACCATTTACAGCTGGGTGACAGTTATCTTAACAAGGTTAGATACCCATTTACAGCTGGGTGACATGTTATATTTAACAGGTTAGATACCATTTACAGCTGGTGGACATGCTATATCTTAACAAGGTTAGATACCATTACCTGGGGACATGTTATATCTTAACAAGGTTAGATACCCATTACAGCTGGGTGGACAGTTATATCTTAACAAGGTAGATCCCATTTACAGCTGGGTGGACATGTATTTTACAAGGTTAATACCCATTTACAGCTGGTGGACATGTTATCTTAACAAGGTAGATACCCATTTACAGCTGGGTGGACAATGTTATATTTAACAAGTTAGATACCCATTTACAGCTGGGTGAAAGTATATCTTAACAAGGTAGATACCCATTTACAGCTGGTGGACAGTGTATATCTTAACAAGGTTAGATACCCATTTACAGCTGGTGGACAATGTATATCTTAACAAGGTTAGATACCCATTACAGCTGGGTGGACAATGTATATCTTAACAGGTTAGATACCATTTACAGCTGGTGGACATGTTATATCTTACAAGGTTAGATACCATTTACAGCTGGTGACATGTATATCTTAACAAGTAGATACCATTTACAGCTGGTGGACAATGTTATATCTTAACAAGGTAGATACCATTTACAGCTGGGTGGACAATGTATATCTTAACAAGGTTAATACCTTTACAGCTGGGTGGACATTATATCTTAACAAGGTTAGATACCCATTTACAGCTGGGTGGACATGTTATATCTAACAAGGTTAGATACCATTTACAGCTGGTGGACAGTGTATATCTTACAAGGTTAGATACCCATTTACACTGGTGACATGTTATATCTTCGGTTAATACCTTTACGCTGGGTGGACATGTATATTCTTAACAAGGTTAGTACCATTTACAGCTGGGTGGACAATGTTTATCTTAACAAGGTTAATACCCATTTACACTGGTGACAATGTTAATCTTAACAAGGTTAGATACCCATTTACAGCTGGTGGACAATGTTATATCTTAACAAGGTTAGATACCCATTTACAGCTGGTGACATGTTATATCTTTAACAAGGTTAGATACCCATTTACACTGGGTGGACATGCTATATCTTAACAAGTTAGATACCCATTTACAGCTGGTGTGACAATGTTATATCTTAACAAGGTTAGATACCCATTTACAGCTGGGTGGACAATGTTATATCTTAACAAGGTTAGATTACCCATTTACAGCTGGGTGGACATGTTATATCTTAACAAGGTTAGATACCCATTTACAGCTTGTGACATGTTTATTCTTAACAAGGTTAGATACCATTTACAGCTGGTGACAGTGTTTATCTTAACAAGTTAGATACCCATTTACAGTGGGTGGACAATGTATACTTAACAAGTTAGATACCCATTTACACTGGGTGACAATGTAATATCTAACAGGTTAGATACCCATTACAGCTGGGTGAACAGTGTATATCTTAACAAGGTAGATACCCCATTTACAGCTGGGGACATGTATATCTTAACAAGGTTAGATACCCATTTACAGCTGGTGGACAATGTTATATCTTAACAAGGTTCAGATACCCATTTACAGCTGGGTGGACATGTTATATCTTAACAAGGTTAGATACCCATTTACAGCTGGGTGGACATGCTATATCTTAACAAGGTTAGATACCCATTTACAGCTGGGTGGACATGTTATATCTTAACAAGGTTAGATACCCATTACAGCTGGGTGGACAATGTATATCTTAACAAGGTTAGATACCCATTTACAGCTGGGTGGACAATGTTATATCTTAACAAGGTTAGATACCCATTTACAGCTGGGTGGACAATGTTAATATCTTAACAAGGTCAGATACCCATTTACAGCTGGGTGGACAATGTTATATCTTAACAAGGTTAGATACCCATTTACAGCTGGGTGGACAATGTTATATCTTAACAAGGTTAGATACCCATTTACAGCTGGGTGGACATGTTATATCTTAACAAGGTTAGATACCCATTTACAGCTGGGTGGACAATGTTTATCTTAACAAGGTTAGATACCCATTTACAGCTGGGTGGACAATGTTATATTCTTAACAAGGTTAGATACCCATTTACACTGCGTGGACATGTCTCTATCTTAACAAGGTTAGATACCCTTTACAGCTGGTGTTGACAATGTTTATTCTTAACAAGGTTTCTAGATACCCATTTTAAGCTGGTGGACAATGTTATATCTTAACAAGTTAATACCCATTTACAGCTGGGTGGACATGCTTATATCTTAACTAAGGTTAGATACCCATTTACAGCTTGCGTGGACAATGTTATATCTTAACCAAGTTAGATACCCATTTACTGCTGGTGTGGACATGTTACTATCTTTAACAAGGTTAGATACCCATTTACAGCTGGTTGACAGTGTTTACTTAACAAGGTTTAGATACCTCATTTACAGCTGGTGGACATGTTTATATCTTACAAGGTTAGATACCCATTTTCACTGGTGTGGACATGTTATATCTTAACAAGGTTAGTTACTCATTTTTTACGCTTGGGTGGACAATGTTTTATCTTAACAAGGTTAGATACCCATTTTACTGCTGTGAAATTATATCTAACAAGGTAGATACCCATTACAGCTGGTGACAGTGCTAATCTTTAACAAGGTTAATACCCATTTACAGCTGGTGGACTAAGTTATGATCTTAACAAGGTTAATCCCATTTAACCAGCCTGTGAACATGTTATATCTTAACAAGTTAGATACCCATTTACAGCTGGGTGACACATGCTATATCTGTCAAGTCAGATACCATTTACAGCTGTGACATGCTATATCTTAACAAGGTTAGATACCATTTAGCAGCTGTGGTGTACATTTGTTATATCTTACAGGTTTAGTTACCCATTTACAGCTGGGTGTACTTTGTATATTTAACAAGTTTGTACCCATTTACTGCTGGTTGACTATTTTTATATCTTTCTTAGATTTCCTTTATTTTACAGCTGGTGGTAATGTTTTATATCTTACTAGTTTAGATACCCATTTACAGCTGGTACATCTTTTATCTTACAAGGTTCATTCCTCATTTACAGCTGGTGTTGATCATTTGTTTATTCTTAACATGTCAGTCCCATTTAAGCTGTGTACTGTTATCTTTCGGTTTGTACCCTTGTACTGCTGGGTGTCATGTTTATTCTAAAGTTGTACCATTTACGCTGCTTTGGATATTTTGATTTCTTCATTTGTCATCCATTTATTTCTCTTGTTCTTTTATGGTGGACTTATCTTTGTATCTTAACAGGTTTGTTTCCCATTTTTACGCTGGTTGGACATTGTTATATCTTTTCAGTTAGTTACCCATTACAGCTGGGTGGACAGTGCTATATCTTACAAGTTAGATACCCATTACGCTAGGATGACAAGTGTTATATCTAAACAAGGTAGGATACCATTTAAAGCTGTGGACAATTATATCTTAAACAAGGATAGTACCCAGTTAAGGGGTTTGGAACAAGTGCATATATCTAACATGGTGATCATACCAATACACTGGGTGGCAGTGCTATAATCTAACAAGGTTTGAAACCATTTAACAGCTGGGTGGACAAATGTTATATCTTGAACAAGGTTGATCACATTACAGCTGGGTGGACATGTTAATAGTCTTAACAATGTCAATACCAATTACAGCTGGGTGGACAAGTCTATATCTTAAAAAAGGTCAATACCCATTTACAATTTTTTGTTCTTCCTTGATCTTCTTTGTTCTTCTTCTTCTGTCTTGTTCTTCTTCTTTGTTCTTCTTCATTCTTCTTTGTTCTTCGTCTTTGTTCTTGTTCGTTTGTTATTTGTTCTTCTTTGTTCGTTTTCTGTTCTTCTTCGTCTTATTTTCTTCTTTGTTTTTTGTTCTTTGTTTTCCTTTTTCTTTGTTCTTCTTCTTCTATGTACTTCTTCTTCTATGTTTATTCTTCTTTCTTTCTTTGTTCTTCTTATTCTTTTTTTCTTCTTCTTCTTTGTTCTTCTCTTCTTTTCTTCTTCTTTTCTTCTTTTTTCTTCTTTCTTCTTCTTTTCTTTTTCTTCTTCTTTTTTCTTCCTCTTTCTTCTTCTTTTTTTCTTCTTCTTTTTATCTTCTTCTTTGTTCTTCTTTCTTCTTTGTACTTCTCTGTTCTTTGTTTTTTCTTTGTACTTCTACGTTCTTCTTTGTTATTCTTTGTTCTTCTTCATCTTTCTTCATCTTTGATTTTCTTCTTTGTTCTTCTTCATTGTTCTTTTTCTTTGTTCTTTGTTTTTCTTCTTCTTTGTTCTTCTTTGTTATTTCCTTTGTTCTTCTTTTTGTGTTCTTTTCCGTTTCTTTGTTCTTTTTTCCTTTTTCTCTTCTTCTTGATAAACTACATTCGATACGCAGATGACAACGTGCTAATTGCAGAAAATGAAAGGGACCTACAAAACCTTGTAAATATACTAGAAACAGACAGCAAAGGTAAGGGGTTGGAACTAAACAGCATGAAGACTGAAGTCATGGTGATCAGTAAAAAACATGAAATCCCCCTTATGCAAAATAACAGCAAATAGCACAACCTTGACACAGGTTGATAAGTTTAAATACCTGGGAACTATCATTTCATCAGACGGCAGATGCACATCAGAAATAGCCGGCAAAATCGGCCAAGCCAAAACAGCATTCAAGAAGATGACAAGCATTCTCACCAACAAATGCCTATCAATTAACATCAGGAAGAGACTTTTTGAATTTTATTTAGAACCAATACTGTTGTACGGTCGTGAGGCGTGGACAGTCAACAAGCACAACCAGAACAATCTCAAATCTATCGACCTCTCCACATTTTCATCTGATGCCTCCCGTCTCCTTTCTGAAAAGTCACATAACCTTGCCGATGAATTCTATACTACTCTCCACCATCTTCTGGACACTCATGCTCCAGCCACAACCCGTCTTTTACCTGACCGCCCCCCTACCCCCTGGCTCACTCATGAGATTGCCTGTGCAAAACGTGCCCGCCGCAGAGCAGAGCGCCGCTGGCGCAAATCCAAACTCACTGTACACAGGCAACTTTTCCAAGCCTCTAAAACAAAAGTATCCACCCTCATTGCATCTGCAAAAACAAGCTATTTCCAAACCAAAATCCTGAATGCCTCTTCTTCAAAAGAACTCTTTACAACCATGAATCATCTCCTTGGCACACAAAAAGACTTACCTCTCCCAACAAAACATACAAATGAAGAACTCCCATCTGTATTCTCTAAGTATTTCACCACCAAAATACAAACTCTTCGTGACAGGCTTGACAGGACACCCTGTCAACCATGCCCACCTGACCCTTCCTTCTCTGGCACACCTCTCACTACTTTTACCCCAGTCTCACAAGAAGAAATTTTCAACACAATCAGATCCATGTCGTTCAAAACCTGCGAACTGGATCCTCTTCCAGGTTCTCTCTACTCCGATTGTTTCCCTACTCTCCTCCCATTCATCACTGACATCATCAACACTTCTTTTCAAACTGGAACTGTCCCAGATTCTTTCAAGTCTGCTATTGTTCACCCTCTCCTCAAGAAACACAATTTAGACCCAAATGAACTGAAAAATTACAGGCCTATCTCTAATCTCTCTTTCTTGTCAAAACTCCTTGAAAAAGTCGTCCTCAACCAGCTGAACTCTCACCTGTCTGCCAACAATCTCCTCAATCCTTTCCAGTCAGCCTACCGCCAGTGCCATAGCACTGAAACTGCCCTACTACACATTCTCAACAATCTCCTCCTTGCAACTGATACTGGCAAAGTCACTCTCCTCACACTCCTTGATCTGTCTGCAGCTTTCGATACCATTGACCATGGTATTCTCCTTTCTAGACTTCATCATACTTTTGGCATCTCTGACATTGCTCTCTCCTTTTTCACTTCGTATTTATCAAACAGAAAACAAACTGTTCTCATCAATGGCACTTACTCTCAACCTGCATACCTGACCTGTGGTGTTCCACAAGGATCTGTCCTTGGCCCTGTTCTTTTCACTCTTTATACCTCCCCCCTGTCCACCATCATCAACTCCCACTCTATAAAACACCACTTCTATGCTGATGACACCCAACTTCAAGATAGTGACTCACCTGATAATATACAGCGCCTGTTGACTCGCACCACTGAGTGTTACTCGGACATTAAGAACTGGATGACACACAATAGACTTCAGCTTAATGACGACAAGACAGAAGCTATCCTCATTGGCACCCGTCAGAAACTTTCCCAGCTGCCTCCTCTTTCTCTCCCATTATGTAACACATCAGTCCCAATTTCTGATTCAGCTAAAAACCTTGGTGTCTGCATTGACTCTACCCTCTCCATGAACAACTTTGTTTCTCAAACTGCCAGATCTTGCTACTATCATCTCCATCGTATAAGCCTGATCAGGAAGTATCTCTCTGTCGAAACAACTGCAAAACTCGTTCTCTCCTTCATAATGTCTCGCATTGACTATTGCAATTCACTCCTGTCTGGTCTTCCTGCCTCCACCATTCACATCCTACAGCGCATTCAAAACAATGCTGTACGCCTTGTACTCAAAAAGAAAAAAGCTGACCACATATCTCCTCTCCTGGCACAACTTCACTGGCTCCCTGTATCAAAGCGCATACAGTACAAACTAGACACCATGTGCTACAAAAGCCTGAATAACGCAGCCCTCGATTACCTGTCAAGCCTACTTGAGATCTATGTTCCCTCACGTACCCTCCGCTCTGCCTCCGATCCTCTGACTTTTCGCTTTCCACGCACTAAGCTCAATACCTATGGTCCACGAGCCTTCTCTGTTTCTGGTCCACTCTCCTGGAACAAACTTCCTCTCTCAGTCCGTCAGCAACCTACTTTTGCCTCCTTCAAGTCCGCTCTCAAAACTCACCTTTTCTCCTCTGCATAAAATCCTAACCTCACTCAACCCCCCTCTGCAGCCTGTCTCCTCTCGGAGGGGAATCACTTTGTTTTAATATATAATTGTATATGATGTGCTCTCTGTGGTTTTCCATTGGTTTTATTCTTGCTTTTATTGCTTTTATTCTTTTCTCCCCATTTGTGGCCATGCATGTGTGTGTGTGTGTGTGTGTGTGTGTGTGTGTGTGTGTGTGTGTGTGTGTGTGTGTGTGTGTGTGTGTGTGTGTGTGTGTGTGTGCGTGCGTGCGTGCGTGTGTGCGTGTGTGTCTTTTCGGCGCTTGGATTTGATTTTGTCGAGATTTGCGCTATATAAATATTGTAATTATTATGTATACATGTGCGTACGTATGTATGTATGTATGTATGTATGTATACGCTTAGATTTATGTATGTATGTATGCATGTATACGCTCAGCTTAGATTTATGTATGTAAGTATGTAAGCATGTATGTATGGATGTATACGCTCATATGTATGTAGGTATGTATGCATGTATACGCTCAACGCTTAGATTTGATTTTGTCAAGATTTTGCGCTATATAAATAAAATATATTATTATTATTATTAACAAGATTGAGGCAGCTGAGATGTGGTTTCTAAGAAGAATGTTGAGAGTTCCATTGACATCAAGGAAAACAAACGAGACAGTCTTGGTGGAGGCAGACACAAGTAGATCACTCATAAGGAAGATTATGAAAAGACAGGCAACATTCATAGGCCATTTTATGAGGAAAGGGATTTGGAGCACCTGGTCACAATGGGAAAGCTGGAGGGAAAGAGAGCACCAGGTAGACCCAGTGAGAAGATACTACACGGACTTGCAGAGTGGCTGAAGACAAAGAGGGTAGAGGAGATGCTTGAGGCAACAAGACCTAGAGACAGATGGAAGTCCATGATCGCCAACGCCATGCGGCAGGGCACCTGATGATGATGATGAGGGTTTTAGGGGTATAGGACTTAGGCAAAGAAGTAGGACTGTTTTAGGGTGGGTAGGACTTAGGCCAATAAGGATGATGATCAATGATTACGCTTTATGTTGAACATGCTTAATCAAACAAACTATATTGACTTCTAATACTATGTGTGAACTGGTTTTGAAAGTTATCGCTAGTGTGCTTAGTGTGTTTCTGCTTGTCTCTCTCCTTCCTTGTTGTTGTGTGTGATTTGTATGTAGAAGAGTAATTCTGTATAAACATCCCCCAAATCTGATAGCCTAGTGTTGTACACGAGTGTCATCCAAATTATGACAACTCCCTCCTGTCATATACGATAAAGTCCCCATATCCAAGAAAGACACAAAAATTCTTCCCATGACTGATGGAGCTGCAGTCGATCCCCCTCACCTTCTCGTTAGCATGAATAAAGAAATCGTCTAAAATCAGATAAGAAAAATAACAAAGAAATATCAATGAACGAACATAGAAAAAGAGACACACATCGAGAGAAGTGACTGTCTCTGGGAGATAGACAACGCTTAGTACGAAGAAACTAGCGTGTTATTCTGCATTAGCTCTACGTTATTACTTCAAGTCTTATTACCAGCTAGTTTATTTCCTTGTGTGGGTGTTGGCGTTTCAAACGTAACTTCAAATTGACAAAGCCACGTGTCACAAACTAGGACAGACGTCGGCCCGAGCGCAGTCCGGTCAGCTGAACTTTTTTTTTTAAGATCAGAGTTGTTACCCACAAAGCTTTGTGGGAGAGTACAGTGAATCTTGCTATTTATCTTTGATATAGTTCTAAGATGATGTAATTAGATGGACAGAGGTAGTGCATGCATTGTTCTCCTCTCTCTCTCTCTCTCTCCCCTCTCTCTCTCTCTCTCTCTCTCTCTCTTTATCTCTCTCTCTCTCTCTCTCTCTTTATTTCTCTCTCTCTCTCTCTCTCTCTCTCTCTCTCTCTTTATCTCTCTCTCTCTCTCGTTATTTTCCCCTTTGATATCGCTGTTTATGACGGTGTCTTCTCTTTGTTCCTTGGTCTTTCCTCTTCTCCGGTGGGCTCCTTTGTTGGTTTGATGTTCGTGATGGTGTCTTCTCCTTGTTCCTTGGTCGTCCCTCTTCTCTGGTAGAGTGCTTTAGGAGTTTGCTTTGGTGACTGTCATATGTTGATTTTGTGAGGAGAGAATAGCTCTGGCATCAGTTGTTTGTTGCCTTTTTCTTGGGTTCTCCTCTCTTGTTCCTTGTCTTCATGGTTTGTTGCAGGAATCTGTAGGTGCATCATTCAAGACTATCACACATTCATTCATTCAGTTAACATTCAGCTTAGTTGTCATGCATTCAGTTTTTGGTTGGTATAGCTAGATTCCCGCTATCATCATATCTCCATGGAGTGTTTGCTCTCTTTATTTTTTGTCCTCTAGTTAGAAGGCACAAATGATATGACATTATTCAGTAACAGTAAACACCTGTTAGATGGACAACAAAACATTCATCAGTTTCATACTTATAAAAATTATTGTATGTCGGGGCTGTTTATGTATGACTGTATCCATACCATAGTTCGTATTTATTACTGAATGGCTAGATTAACAGTACATTCCGCTCTCTTTGCTCATAGATTTCTTAGTTGTAGTTCAGTTTCAAATGTTATAAATTGTAAATTTTTGCATTTGATATATTTGAATTTGGAGACAGATAGTCTAGCTACCAGTAATATATGATTGACCTTGTTTTTCTTTATGTCCGGGGCTATTTCTCTTTTTGTTATACCGAAAAGTGATATTTTTTCATTCATAGCAATATGTATATCATGATGTGTTAATATGTATTGTTTTGCATTCTTCCAAAAGGGCCTTAGTTTTGGACAAGTGTGTAATCTCAGCCGAGATTCCTTTGTGCATTCGTATGCGATGGAGAAGTAGTCTTGCATATCAATGTCTAACTTGCGTTTCCAAATACTGATTGCACATATTTCATGGTTTTGTTTTACAGAGAATACTTACTGATTTGTTTGTTTGATAGTGAGAAGAACCTGCAAATCCTCAGGGCTGCCAGAAGTAAGGTTCAGCTTAACGCCAGGCGCTGCGCAAACGAGTACTGGACAGAGCTCAGCGAAGAGATACAGAGTGCTACTGAAAGAGGCAACATCCGAGGAATGTATGATGGCATCAAGAAGGCACTGGGACCAACACAGCAAGATCGCCCCCCTAAAATCCTCCACTGGGGAAGTAATCAGCAATCCTAGCCAACAGATGGAAAGATGGGCGGAACACTACTCCGACCTCTACTCCACACAGAACATGGTGTCCCCCTCAGCCCTCGATGCCATCAAGTGCATGCCGGTAATGGAAGAACTTGACGCAGAGCCAACTGTGGACGAACTCAGCAAGGCCATTGATAGCCTGGCATCAGGGAAGGCACCTGACAACGACGGAATCCCCCCAGACCTCATCAAGCACTGCAAGACTTCTCTTCTGCACCCTTTGCACGCAGTTCTCTGTCAGTGTTGGAATGAGGGAGCTGTACCACAGGACATGAGGGACGTCAAGATCGTCACCCTGTACAAAAACAAGGGCGAAAGGAGCGACTGCAACAACTACAGAGGTATCTCGCTCCTCAGCATTGTTGGCAAAGTCTATGCTCGGGTCCTCCTAATCCGCCTGCAGAAACTGGCTGAACGCGTCTACCCGGAATCACAGTGTGGTTTTCGAGCAGAAATCCACGGTAGACATGGTCTTCTCCCTTCGCCAAATCCAGGAGAAGTGCAGAGAGCAGCGGATGTCCCTGTATGTGGCATTCATTGACCTCACCAAGGCCTTTGACCTAGTCAGCAGAGATGGCCTTTTCAGGGCTCTCCGAAAAATCGGCTGCCCCCCCAAACTGCACAGCTTAATTGAGTCCTTCCACTCAAACATGAAAGGGATGGTGCAGTTCAACGGAAACCTCTCCAAGCCCTTCGACGTACGCAGCGGTGTGAAACAAGGCTGCGTCCTGGCCCCAACCCTCTGGAATCTTCTTCGCTTTCCTCCTGAGGCATACGTTCAGTACAGCGCAAGAAGGGATCCACCTGCGGACCAGATCAGATGGCAGGCTCTTCAACCTCGCCCGCCTCAGAGCAAGGACAAAGGTCCGTGAAGCCCTCATCAGAGACATGCTATTTGCCGACGATGCCGCAGTTGTGACCCATACTCAGCGGGTCTTGCAGTCACTAATGGACCGCTTCTCCCAGGCCTGCAAAGATTTTGGTCTGACCATCAGTCTTAAGAAGACAAACGTCCTGGGCCAAGACACGCCATCTCCACCAGCCATCACCATTGATGACTACGAGCTTGAAGCCATCCATCAATTCACATATCTTGGGTCCACCATCACCGATAACCTCTCCCTTGACACAGAGGTCGACAAGAGGATCGGGAAGGCAGCCACAACACTAGCCCGCCTCACACAAAGGGTGTGGACAAATCCCAAGCTGACCATAAAGACAAAGATGGCTTTTATACAACGCCTGTGTCCTCAGCACCTTGCTGTATGGCAGCGAGGCGTGGACCACGCATGCTCATCAGGAGAAAAGGCTCAATACCTTCCACCTGAGAAGCCTGCGGCGCATACTTGGCATTTCCTGGCAAGACAAGGTGACCAACACCGAAGTCCTAACCTGCGCTGGCCTCCCAACCAAGCATACCATGCTGAGACAGCGTCGGCTGCGCTGGTTGGGCCACGTTCGCCGCATGGAAGATGGTCGCATCCCAAAAGACATCCTTTATGGTGAGCTTGCCACAGGGCAGAGAAATATTGGCCGCCCACAGCTGAGATACAAAGACGTTTGCAAGCGTGACATGAAGGCGCTTGAGATCAACACTGAGTCCTGGGAGGACCTCGCAGACGACCGCAACAGCTGGAGAACTACTCTCAAGAAACAGCTGCGAATTGGTGAGGACAAACTGTCAGCTGCTGCAGCAGAAAAGCGAGTTCGCAGAAAAGGGATGACAGCCAACAGACCAGCATCAGCATACACATGCGACCGCTGCGACAGAGACTGCCTCTCTCGCATTGGTCTGTACAGTCACAGGCGACGCTGCTTGGACCAAGCAGACAGCCCATCTAGACATTAGAACGGATGTACTTTGTCCATGGTCAGTCATGACCGAAGGAGGCCTACTACTACTAGTGAGGTTAGATTTCCGCCCTCTGCCATGATGTTGTTTGGAATTTCGTCTCTGTTAGCGTCGTTATTGAGTTTGTGTTTCCATGCGCGTGGGAGGGAATTAACAATTGTGTTGTATTCGAAGAGTAACGTTGGGCTGGGGCCTATCTTCTGTTCTATTTCTCTATATGTCATCATGTTTCCATTTAGGCAGAAATCTCCCAGATGTACTCCATCACAAGAAAAATAATGGCTTTCCTTTGTATAGTATATTTTGGTTGTTCCACAAAGGTTCTGTTTTCACTGTCTCTATCATTTTATTTTTGTTAAAGATGGAAACTGTTTTAATTACGTCTTTCCAGAAGATTGATTTTACCTTTTCAAGGTGCTTAATGTCTTCAGGTGGAACATTACAGTTGAACACGCAGTGGCTGTTCTCAAAGGGGGAAATGTTCTGTTTAGCCAGGATACTCCATGACCAGTGTGTTTGTGAAAGGAGTTTGGCTGCCCATTTTACTAGAAACATTTTTGCTGGTGTTCGATATTTATCATTGACAGTCCTCCTTCTTCTTTTTCGAGGCTGAGGACACCCCTGTTTACCTTTTCAAATGCTTTTTTGTTGTTGTTGAATTTCTTTTTCCAAAGGAATCTATACATTAGTGTATTTATGTAGCACAGCGTATTGGCTGGTATCGACACTACTTGTAACACGTGTGAGAACTGTGAAAGTAGAAATGTTTTCGTGAGAATAATTTGTCCGTACACTGAAGGGTTTCTGTGTTCCCATGGTTTTATAATTCTGATCATTTTCTCTATCTCGGGTTTCCAGTTATCTTCTATTTCAGATATTTCTTTGTCTGCTGAGTATATGCCTTGGAGTTTTAGTTTACCAGATTTCATGGGTATGTCATTAACCTTTCCAGCTTCATGTTTTCTTGATCCCAGCCATGTACCTTGTGATTGACTTTTATTTCACTGTTTTCAATCTTCACGCTTCACGCTTCACGCTTCACTGAAGGCGTTTCGTTGGCCATAGACTGACATAGGTGTGTAAGAAGACACACTGGCAAGTCAGTAAACATACATAGGTGTGTAACAACACGCACTGGCAAGTCAGTAAACATACATAGGTGTGTAACAAGACACACTGGCAAGTCAGTAAACATACGGCCTATGTTGGCCTCAGTCTGAATTCCTCTTTATTGATTGATTAACGCCTTTATGCCCGGATAGTGTTGAGACAAGTTACAGATGGTTGTTCGGGGCATTGCTATTCCATTACTGTGATGGTTCTGGTCTCGTTCTTTGTTCAGTTTTGTGCATTTTTCATGTAGATTCTTCGTTCTGGATAGTTCTTAAAATGAAGTCTTGACGGGTTGTTCACTCATCTTTTTCCCCCTTTTCCGTTTTTTTTTTTTTTTTTTGGAGGGGGGGGGTCACATTTTCTAAACTACCGTAATGGCCACAAAAGTTGGCATAGAATTTATGATGCGGTGATGATGACGACGATGAGGATGATAGTCATGACGCTATGGAGTTCCACTTAGGACTGAGACTATGTGACAGGACTGTACCCTAGCTTCTGTCATGATCTATCATGGCGTCAAACAGGCCCCAAAGATACAGACACTTGTGGTGTCGGTCAGAAGATTTGAGCAACACCCTTAATAATACATCCTTGAAGTGGATGGGACTCGACTGTGTGGTTCCAGTATTCCCTATGAGCCCGTAGTATGCTCAGCTCTGGGTAGGAGCTGGTTGGAGCCGAAAAAGGAGGGACTAATAGGATTTGAAACCGCAGCCTTCCAGTCGGTAGTCCGTTGCCATAACTACAAGGGCACGGAGACTGGTTGTGCATGTGGAATTCATTCCTAACTCAGTGATGAAAGTAACTGTGTCTTCACTGGACCATCACTGTCAAACACAAGTCGGTCCTTCGTTATGTATGTTTGAAGGTAATCGTCACGCTTGTTTGCTTCTGTTTGCTCATTTTGCTTTTGTCATCGTTATTATGTTTTTGATATTGCTCTTCTTTTGTTTGTTTGTTGGTTTGTATTTGTTTTTCTCTTAGATTTTTAACGAACTTATTTTGATTATTCATTTCTGTTACCTAAAAGTATCTCTATTACGTGTCAAATGGACTGGTAGAACTAATGAAAGTGTCCTGAAAGAACTTGATACCACCAGAAAATTACAGACAACAAGAAAAGATAAAAACACATTGCCCATGTGTTACGTAGCGAGAACACGGACCTAATGTCAACCATTTTTCAAGGAAAAACAGAGGCAAAAAGGAAGAAAGGCAGACCTCCAGTCTCATGCATGGAGAACATAACCAGCATCAGTGGTCTAAATATTCAAGAAGTTGTCCACAAAAGTCAAGACAGGGCTGTTTGGAGGAGAATGGCGGTGACAAAGCGTGCAGCGGTCAACACTGAACTCGGTGAGATGCACCATCCTGGCAATGTGTCTTGTGCTCTGAACACGCTTCAGAACTCAGCATAGAAAACTCAGCATAGAAAGATGAAATGACGTGATTTTGATCTGATGTCACACAAAAATACGTCACGCCTTTAACGTCACATGACCAAGATGACTTCAGGAGCCTACAGGTTTTCTCTGAGCAGGTCAGACCACAGAACACTAAAACAACAGAAGGGACAAGCCCTCTTAGCGCGATCGAAAAACGCGTGCTGGTTGGCTCGGCTGGCCGCCATCTTGTTAATGCTGAGATTCGCTGTCGCGGCGAGCGATACACACACGCAGTGCGCTGCTCTCACATGGCTTGCCTCTGTTTACGTTTGTAACCTGACAGACTGTTTACGTATGTGTGTGTAAAAGGAGAGAGAGAGAGAAGAGAGGGGGGAGGGGACAGGGTGTGGGGGGGGGGAATTGCCGATGCATGGGTAGAAAACTATTGCATGATACTCATAGTCATACCCAAAAAAAAAAATTCTTACTTCTTTGAAAAGTGAAACTCTTCATTAGCCGTCGCACTATTATTTTCACCCAGTCACTGCTTCAGAAACATTGACCTGTCACTTAGTCAGTTAGTGTGTGTACTGGGACTGAGGGGGAGGATGTGTGTGTGTGTCTTACACTTCATACCATTAGTTTTTCTCTTTGTTATGTGTTGAGTCATCATTTTGTGTGTGCTTACTTCTGAATTTATGTTAGTATTGTTACACAAGCAATCAGTCGATCTTTTCAGGTTTAATGTCATTGTCAACAGCGAGGATTATTTAAAAGATGGTACCTTTAGACATTTGATTATAACATGCGCCACACACATGAGACAGAAGTCGTACACGACAAGTAAGAATGATTGAGTTTCACAATTTTTTTCTGTGAAATTACAAGTGTTCATCACTTCAGAGTTTTTGCCTGTCGTATACAACAACATAAAAATGAAGAACTCAGAATAAAAAAAAAACAACAATAAAGTAATATAATACAGAATTCACACATGTAAAATTCATGATTTAAAATGTACTCACATGACTTGACAAAGACATGCCTGGACATCTTCCCAAAATGATCAGCCACAGCGGTGTATAATTCACAGTTAATCCAGCTCCAACAGCACTCATTCCAGGAATGTTCACATCTCAAGTGTCTTGTCAGCCACAGCGGTTTATAATACACAGTTAGTCTTCACACGTTAAGTTTCTCGTCATCCACAGAAATGTAGTAAAATATTCACTGTTGCATTAATGGCCCATGAGTGTTCACAGGTGTGTAATACACAATCAAATCTAAAATCCACAGATGAACTACATAATTGTTCACAAGTTCAGTTCCTTATCACAATATCAGCTACAGCAGTGTGTTATGTTCACAGTTAAATCCAGCTGAAATAGAGGTCTGTAAATGTTCACATGTTAAGTTTCTTGTCCTTGTTCAGTTCTGCACCTCTGACTTTTGACTTCAGTTGCTGATTGAACAGTTTCACTTCGTGGTAAATCCTGATGTTGCAATAAGCAGCAATAAGGCTTGCCAAACATTCACACTCACAATTCAGATCATCTGTTTGTGACTTGACAAAGCTGTTCAGAATAGTTTGCCTTGGGTTGGCTCTTGGCAATCCCTTTGATGTAGCTACTCTGAAGTGAAGTTCAAAGCATCTGAAAACCTGCAGCAGTGGCTCACTGACACGAACCAGGCATCCAAGTTTAAACTCTTTGAGTGACACAAGTGACACAAGTGAGGGAGTTTCTCCAGTTGCCTCATTTGCACTGATGGTGAACTTTTCCACACAGAGAGGACAGTCGTTTTTCTGCTTGAACTTCCTCACGACAGCACCAGCAATGTACTGAACAATGTCTGACTCGACGGGTGGCAGTTCCATCTCCAAGTCTGTGAAGGAAGAGGAAACCAAGTTGTTCTCACAACTGAAGGAGTTGGTTTCGATGGGGTCTGCATGATCAGCATTCTCTGCATCACATTCAACGTCTGCTGTGCATGGGTTGACAATGGGATGGTGTCCATGCTCACCATCAGGCTGGCAGTTGGCACCAGCACTGATTGTCTTGTCCAAGAGCTCTGATGTTGCAGAAGAACAAGACAGGCAACGGAGTGCATCGACATATGCTGGCAACGTCGGGTGGTCGTTGAAGCCATTGTAGCCACGTATTTGACTGTGAAGGTTCTCAACGTGATCCTGGTTACACTTTCTCAGGCACAAGTGTGTCAAGACCTCCTCCTCCATGATTAGCTTTTGGCTCAATCCCTTCATTGCCGAAAGCACTAGGAGCCACCCTTTGTGACTTGGAATGTTGCTGGCCAGTTTGTCATTCTTTGGGTTTGTGAAACACCAGCTTTCCACAAAGTTGGAAAAGGAAGCAAATCGAACCTGGTCACCCTCAAAATCACTCCTTGTGACCGGCTTCTTCCCGACTGGGGCGGAGAGGGAATGAGAGTCGACAAAATCCCACATGCTGTTCACCGTCTCCACAAAGCATGCTGTTTGAAGAGCAGCCTCGGACATCAACGACTTTGACACATACAATTTCAAGGCAGCAGCGACTGAGTGGGAAAATATCTGGCATGCCAAGATGACTTTCATCTTTTTCCCTCTGGGCAGGGTGAAGTGACACTCCTTCAGCTTGGGAGCAGCGCGAATTGACCCGCCAGATGTTTCAAGGGAGAAGAGTTCTTGGAGGTGACACCACTTTGCAATCATTCTTTCTCCATCCCAGCTGAAGGAGATGTATTTCGTCATGAAATTGTTCCTCAAGTTTTTGATGAGGTGTGGCGGATCTGGCATGACAAAGGACTGTGTAGTGCCATGAAACACATACGGTCGTTCCACACACACACCCATGTCTTTCATCCATTTCCATTGGCAGGATTCTTGGTCCATCACAATGGCATCAACATACAAACCAATCCCTGTGACGGCTCTGACGATTTCGGAAATGATGGCTGTCAAAGTAGGTGTTGCCAGGTTGTGCTTGGCAACAAAATACCCCAACACCTGCTTCCACTTCAGGGTCAGTCCCCTGATCATGACCAAAATTGCTTGGTCAGCGATTTCGTCACTCTGGTGATGCTCGCCGCAGTTGACAAAGCCGACCAGCTCGTCACGATGATGACTGTAGGTCAGGGCTTTGGTCACAGTCATTCCATCCAAGGAGAGTGTCACTCTTTTCTCATGTTCTTCAAGTGCTAATGTTCTCAAGCGCATCATTTCCACCAGACTCTGACACAGACCGACCCAGTCAACACAGTTGAAAAGCGCCTCCTGAGTGTTCTTGGATGTGGAAGCATAAACCCAACGGAGCGGAGAACGGCATAAGCAGAAGTGCTCCTAAAGTACACAGCGAGACACAACTCCATAGCCTCTTTCTCGGTGTCCCAGTTGATCCACTTTTTCTTCCGCATCATGATCTTGAATAAAGCTGCTGGAACAACTGGCAGGTCTTTGAGGAAATTCTCCAGGATTGCTTCTTTCTTTGCACGAAGAGACGCTACTTGTACAGCATGGCGCTTTATAAGTCTGACCTTGGCTGCTTGTGCTGTTTTGCATTTCCTTTCAAGTTGTTTGTTTTGTTTCTTGAGGTCTTCTAAAGCACGTTTGGCCTGCTTCAGCTCTCGGGCCAACTTCTCAGGATCTGGTTCGGACGCTTTCACCACGGGTCTAGTACTGTCTCTGTCACCATCACAATCATCACCATCACCTTCATGATATACAGAGCTGGAGGCAGTATCTTGTCGTCTCCTCTTTGGTACAGGCTCTCTGATCTTGGGCGGAGGTCGTCGACATTCCATGGATGGAGGAGGATTTGGGCAGCTGACAATGATAGGCACGGCAGTCGGTAGCAGTCGAGAATGCTGAATGTCTGTAGGGCAGTTGAAAACTTTCTCATGAAAATGTACAGAGCACACCCTCTTCGACTTGATGTCAGCAATCTTGACGTCATCTCTCCTGATGTTGATGATCCACTTCTGGCACCTGAAACAAAATCAAAGTAAACATGAAATACATCCACAGTTGCCTCATAGCTCAGCTTGCCAACCACCACCAAGTATGTAGAATTTGTGATTAACCAAGCTCACCTAATCACAGTCAGTCTCAGTCTCAAAGTCACTCTTACCACACACAGACACACACACACACACACACGCACACACACACACACACACACACACAAACACACACACACACACACGCACGCACACACACGCACGCACGCACACACACACACACACACACAACACACATATATATATATTATATGCAAGGGATTATGTAGGTCAGGTTATCTAATGAAATATTGATAAAAAAAATATAAAGTTTCCATGCACATTTGCCTCCACATACATAACATAGGGTCTTACATGTGCAGTTCATGCACTGCATTTGTAAACAATGGGGCAGGCCGGTGTCGGTTGGCGGTGGCCTACACGTTGTCGGCGCACACTTTGTTTTGACAAGTCACACGTGTACACACACACTGGCACTCAACACAAGAAACTGAAAATAATACCAACTTACCTCTCTCTGTCTGTCTCCGTATTTGGAAAATAGAAGAAGCGCACTGGCTTGCCTGTTCTTGGGTCAATACTTGTACGATTGTTGTTGCTGCAGTTGATCACACAACAGTAACACGCTCCGCGTTTGGTTACAGTACTGGTACTCGCCATGCTGCCTCAGTCAGCATTTTAAAAATGGCGCCCCGAACGTTTACGGAAATTGCCGGAACATACCGAGGAGGCGCTTGTCCCTTCTGTCTTATTTGTCTTCTGTGGGTCAGACTGATGATGGATTTCTTCAGCTTGTGCCTATCTCAACCTTCTGCTTGCTTTGTCTGTTTGTGATTTTGCTAGAATGTTTGATGGTTTTCGACTCGCGGCTTTTGTAGCAGCAGTGGTAGTGGTACGACTAAATCAAACTTTCAGCCTTTTGACATTCCCATCATCAGTTCATTTTTACAAAGTTTGTTCATTTTACATCTTGTTTTTATAAACCAGTTTTATTCAGTAAATACATCTGCGTGCTTGTCATCTCTGTGCTTAGGGTTAGGGCGAAATTGAATATGTTAATGGTGTGACATTAGAACGATGCGATCAGTCAATGCATTTTTTGCATTGTGTGGGTCGGGTCGCATTTGCGAGTTGGCGGAATGGGCCGTGTCGGCACTGTCGGTTCAATGTTTTTGCACTGTTTATCACGTTGACACCCGAAAGAAAAATCAATGAAAGAAGCAAATAAATAAAAAGTAAGAGATGATAAACAATTGTTTCGTGAAGGATGTCACAACAAACAGTCAAGAAAAAGACAAAATTACAGATCACCATGTGTGAATGAAGTGAAAAAATATGGAGGGGGGGGGGGGTGACATGGCAGAGATGGAGAGAATGGCTGGCAGTTTCAGCTCAAAGGCCTTAAATTTGATTCAAATACAACCTGCAGATTTCTTTGTTCTGACCACTTTGAAAATAGTACGTTATCATGAATTCTATCATCATCATCATCAGTGCCCTGCTGCATGGCGTTGGCGATCATAGACTTCCATGTCTCTATATCTTGTTGCCCCTAGCATCTCTCCCACCCCCCTCGTCCCCAGCCACTCTGCAAGTCCGTCCAGCATTTTCTCCCTGGGTCTACCCGGTGCTCTCCCTCCAGCTTTCCCGTTGTGACCAGGTGCTCCAAATCCCCTTTCCTCATAAAATGGTCTATAAATGTTGCCTGTCTTTTCCTAATCTTCCTTATGAGTTTGTTTTCTTTGCTGTCCATGGAACTCTCAACATTCTTCTTAGAAACCTCATTTAGGCTGCCTCAATCATGTTCTGGCTTTGTTTGTTGACTGTCCACGCCTCACATCCGTACAACAGTATTGGTTCTATATAACATTCAAGAACTCTCTTTCTGATGTTAATTGATAGGCATTTGTTGGTAAGAATGCTTTTCATCTTCCTGAATACTGTTTTGGCTTGGCCGATTCAGCCGGCTATTTCTGATGTGCATCTGCCGTCTGATGAAATGAATGCTATAGATCTATTTATTTGTTTTTGGTGCATGCATGATCTTAAAAGAGATTTACTTTCGCTTTTACACACACACGTACGCGCGCGCGCACGCACACACACACACACATACACACACACACACACCACACACACACACACACACACACACACACACACACACACACACACACACACACATATACACATGATGATGATGACAATGATGATGATGATGATGATGATGATGATGATGATGATGACAATGATGATGATGACAATGATGATGACAATGATGATGATGACAATGATGATGACAATGATGATGACAATGATGATGATGATGATGATGATGATGACAATGATGATGACAATGATGATGATGATGACAATGATGATGACAATGATGATGATGATGATATGATGATGATGATGATGATGATGATGATGATGATCAGCAACAGCAGCAGCAGCAGCATAACAATAAAAAGAACAACAGCAATGGTGATGATGATCATAACAATGATACTTATAACAAAAACAATAATAATAATAACAATACTACTACTACTACTACTACTACTACTACTACTCATCATCATCATCATTTTGCAACAATTGTTGTAGTAGTAGCGATAGTAGTAGTAGTAGTAGTAGTAATACTGATAATAATAATAACAACAATAATAATAATAATAATAATGATTATAATAATTACAATGATAATAACGAAGATGAGGATGATAACGGCGACAATATGAATAATGATAACAGTCAGATGTGATGTCCTGATAATTCTAATAATCATGATCATTATCATTCTGCTTGCAGCAATGGAGAAATCATCGAGTGACGTCACTTTCATCTCCTACCGACTGACGGTCAGTCCCCAAGTGTGTGACATCTGTGATGGCGGCCGTGACGTCACTTCCTTCTGTCTGCAGTGTGACGTGCCCCTCTGTCCTCCTGCAGCCGCAACCACTGCAGGCTGCCGACACTGAAAAACCACCAGCTGATACAGCTCAAGAACCCTCCCTTCCAACGTGACCTCACCCAAGACCGTGTCTCTCCTTCAGGGAGTCGGGAAGATGGGAAGAATAAAGTTTCTCCACAGATCAGTGATCATCTTCAAAGAGGTCAGCTTTTGCCACAGAATCAAGACAAGTTTTATGGAAGTAAATGTTCTTCACTGGATCAGGTCAAGCTCCTAGAAGATAAGTTTTCTGCACAGAATCAAGACAATCTCCTAGAAGATGGATCTTCTGCACTGAATCAGCACACACCCCTAGAAGATAAATTTTCCGCACAGAATCAAGACAATCTCCTAGAAGATGGATCTTCTGCACTGAATCAGCACACACCCTAGAAGATAAATTTTCTGCACAGAATCAAGACAATCTCCTAGAAGATGGATCTTCTGCACAGAATCAACACAAACTCCTAGAAGATAAATTTTCTGCACTGAATCAGCACACACCCCTAGAAGATAAATTTTCTGTACAGAATGAAGACAGACAAGAAGAAAATTTTTTTTGCACAGAACCAGGTCAGTCTCATAACAGGTAAATTTTCTGCACAGAATCAAGACAAACTTCTAGAAGATAAATTTTCTGCACATTATCAAGACAATCTCCGAGAAGATAAACTTTCTGCACAGAATCAGGTCAATCCCCAAGAAGATAAACTTTCTGCACAGGATCAGGTCAGTCCCCTTGAAGATAAATTTTCTGCACAGAATCAAGACAAACTTCTAGAAGATACATTTTCTGCACATTATCAAGACAGTCTCCTAGAAGATACATTTTCTGCACAGAATCGGCACGCACTTCTAGAAGAAACATTTTCTGCACAGAGTCAAGACAAAATCCTAGAAGATAAATTTTCTATACAGAATAAAGACAAACTCCTAGAAGATAAATTTTCTTCACAGAATCAACACAAGCTCCTGGAAGATAAATGTTCTGAACATAATCGAGTCAGTCTGATAGAAGAGAACAAGAGTGTAGACAATCTTGTAGAACAAAGTCAGGAAGAGAACGAGACATCCAGAACTGAAGAAGGTAACAGGAAGAGAGAGTCTTGTGGAATATCAAAGTCGGAAAGAGAAAGAGACAGCCAGAGATGAAGGAGAGAACAAGAAGAAGAGAGACAGTCTTGTAGAATATCGAAATCGGAAGAAGAAAGAAACAGCGAGGATTGACGAGGTAAGTGTGATGATGATGACGACGACGACGATGATGATGATGATGATGATGACGACGAGACGATGACGACGACGATGATGATGATGATGATGATGACGACGACGACGACGAGAATATCAAGGGAATCTGTAACCTTGATTTTGTTTAGGACACATTCATCACAATTGGGCAATTTCATATGCGCTCCACCTAGTCTTCCATCTGTTGTCTGGCAGACTCCTTAAACCTGTGCAAAACTGTATGACCAAGCATGTCTATGACATTGAATTGGGATAGGAGGAGGGTGGAGGGGACAAGGATCCATGAGTCGTCAAGTTGTTGCCACCACAATGATTGTAACATTCAGATGGGCATCATCATCATTATCATCAGGTGCCTTGCCACATGGCGTTGGCGATTATGGATTTCCATCTGTCTCTATCACTTGTTGCCTCAAGCATCTCTTCCACCCTCCTTGTCCCCAGCCACTCTGCAAGTCCGTCTAGTATCTTCTCCCTGGGTCTACCCGGTGCTCTCTTTCCATCCAGCTTTCCCTTTGTGATCAGGTGCTCCAAATCCCTTTTCCTCATAAAATGGCCTATAAATGTTGCCTGTCTTTTCCTAATCTTCCTTATGAGTGATCTACTTGTGTCTGCCTCCATCAAGACTCTTGTTTATTTTATGCCTTCATCAAGACTGTCTCGTTTGGGTTTTTTTTGCTGTCCATGGAACTCTTAACATTCTTCTCAGAAACCACAGTTCGGCTGCCTCAATCTTGTTCTGGCTGTGCTTGTTGACTGTCCACGCCTCACAACCGTACAACAGTATTGGTTCTATATAACATGCAAGAACTCTTTCTGATGTTAATTGATAGGCATTTGTTGGTAAGAATGTTTTTTATCTTCTTGAATGCTGTTTTGGCTTGGCCGATTCTGCTGGCTATTTCTGATGTGCATCTGCCGTCTGGTGAAATGATCGTTCCCAGGTACTTAAACTTATCAACCTGTCTCAAGGTTGTGCCGTTTGCTGTTGTTTTGCATGAGGGGATTTCATGTATTTTACTGATCACCATGACTTCAGTCTTCCTTCTGTTTAGTTCCAACCCCTTACCTTTGCTTTCTATTTCTAGTATATTCACAAGGTTTTGTAGGTCCCTTTCATTTTCTGCAATTAGCACGGTGTCATCTGCGTATCGAATGTTGTTTACTATTTTTCCTCCAACCTTTAATACAGGGTCTTCCTCTAGGTTTCTCATTATGTTTTCGCTGTAAAATGAAAACAGATCTGGTGACAAAACACAACCCTGTCTGACTCCTCTTTTGATGTTTTGGAAAGAGCTTATATCGTTTTTTATTCCCATTGCAGCTGTCTGTTCCCAATACTTATTTCTGATTATTCGTAGATCTTTTCCATCAATTTTGAGTCTTTCTAGTTGGTTGATCAGTTCTTCATGTCTTACCCGATCGAAAGCCTTGGTATAATCAACAAAGTATAGATATAAATCCTTATTTATCTCGATTGACCTCTCTACAATACTTCTTAGGATGTATATGGCATTAATAGTTCCTTTCCCTTCCACAAATCCACATTGTTCATCTGCTATTTCTCTTTTGATTCTATTCCTTGTCCTCATCATGATTATTCTTAATAGGATCTTGGTTACATTACTCATCAAACTGATTGTGCGATGGAGTTTGCATTCTATAGCCCCAGTCTTCCTTCGAAGTGCAATGAAAATTGACTTTGACATATCTTTGGGGATTTTTCCAGTGTCGTAAATTTCATTTAGGAGGACTATTATTTTTTCTATACCAAATTCCTCCAGGGCTTCAATCATCTCTGTAGTAGTGTTGTCTGGTCCTGGGGCTTTTCCTGGTTTTATCTTTTTCAATGCTGCTCTAACTTCATCTCTCATTATGGGCAGCATACAGACCAGTTTTTGTGTTGTGGGCTGGGATTGAACCTGAGACATCAGACCTTTGGACCACGGCCCATGATGATGATGATGATGATGATGATGATGATGATGATGATGATGATGATGGTGGTGGTGGTGGTGGTGATGACGACGACGATGATGATATGGGTGTTTTTGATGATGATGATGATGATGATGATGACGACGACGATGACGATGATGATATGGGTGTTTTTGATGAAGATGATGATGATGATGATGTGGGTGTTTTTAATGACGATGATAATGGTGGTTTTGACCATGTTATTATGATGATGATGGTGATGGATCATCTGATGCATATTCTTTCGAATATTTAATGATAGGTATACATTACCAGTACAACCATGTGTACGAAGAATAAACAAGGCAGGTGATAGAACAGTGCCTTGAGCAGCTCCATAAGAGCAGAAACGAAAAGCCAATTTCACAGACAGGCAAGTCGAGTGGTAGCAGAACCCAAACCCACAAAACTCCTTCCCATGCAGTGCTTACAGAATAACATGTGCTCCCAGGGTTGGTCTTCTATGAAGATCCACATCAGGTAATGAAAACCTGTCTCCCTACTCATCCATTGGACTACAGGAATCCATCAGTTATACAGGATCTTAGCAGTCTCTGTTTGCATGTTTCTGGTTCTTCAAAAACTAAAGAGACTTTGTGTGTGTTTGCTATTCAAAGCCCCAGGGACAAGACAGACTGACTGTGGAGCAGTATCAGAGAGAGGACGTGACCATTACAGACACAGCATCTCAAACTGATATCAGTATGAGCCATCTACTCGTACACAACCTGGACGACATACAAGAGATGAAGGAGGCCATCGCTAGATTAGGTGAGGCTCTGATGTGGTGGGTAAAGGGTGATCAGATTTATCTTCTGTTTTTGAGAGAGCGACTGGTGTTTTTACAAATTGATAGAGCTGAGGACTCAAGATCTCCTGTGTTGACATTAACTCCATCCTCTGACATAAGATGTGGTGTTGTTTACTTACTGTGACATAAGATGTGGTGTTGTTTGTTTACTGTGACATAAGATGTGGTGTTGTTTGTTTACTGTGACATAAGATGTGGTGTTGTTTGTTTACTGTGACATAAGATGTGGTGTTGTTTACTTACTGTGACATAAGATGTGGTGTTGTTTGTTTACTGTGACATAAGATGTGGTGTTGTTTGTTTACTGTGACATAAGATGTGGTGTTGTTTGTTTACCGTGACATAAGATGTGGTGTTGTTTGTTTACCGTGACATAAGATGTGGTGTTGTTTGCTTACTGTGACATAAGATGTGGTGTTGTTTACTTACTGTGACATAAGATGTGGTGTTGTTTACTTACTGTGACATAAGATGTGGTGTTGTTTGTTTACTGTGACATAAGATGTGGTGTTGTTTGTTTACTGTGACATAAGATGTGGTGTTGTTTGTTTACTGTGACATAAGATGTGGTGTTGTTTACTTACTGTGACATAAGATGTGGTGTTGTTTGTTTACTGTGACATAAGATGTGGTGTTGTTTGTTTACTGTGACATAAGATGTGGTGTTGTTTGTTTACCGTGACATAAGATGTGGTGTTGTTTGTTTACCGTGACATAAGATGTGGTGTTGTTTGCTTACTGTGACATAAGATGTGGTGTTGTTTCCTTACTGTGACATAAGATGTGGTGTTGTTTGTTTACTTTGACATAAGATGTGGTGTTGTTTGTTTACTGTGACATAAGATGTGGTGTTGTTTGCTTACTGTGACATAAGATGTGGTGTTGTTTCCTTACTGTGACATAAGATGTGGTGTTGTTTGCTTACTGTGACATAAGATGTGGTGTTGTTTGTTTACTTTGACATAAGATGTGGTATTGCTTGCTTACTGTGACATAAGATGTGGTGTTGTTTGCTTACTGTGACATAAGATGTGGTATTGTTTGCTCACTGTGACATAAGATGTGGTGTTGTTTGCTTACTGTGACATAAGATGTGGTGTTGTTTGCTTACTGTGACATAAGATGTGATGTTGTTTGTTTACTGTGACATAAGATGTAATGTTGTTTCCTTACTGTGACATAAGATGTAATCTTGTTTGCTTACTGTGACGTAAGATGTGATGTTGTTTGTTTACTGTGACATAAGATGTGGTGTTGTCTGTTTACTGTGACATAAGATGTGGTGTTGTTTCCTTACTGTGACATAAGATATGGTGTTGTTTGCTTACTGTGACATAAGATATGGTGTTGTCTGTTTACTGTGACATAAGATGTGGTATTGTTTCCTTACTGTGACATAAGATACGGTGTTGTTTGCTTACTGTGACATAAGATATGGTGTTGTCTGTTTACTGTGACATAAGATGTGGTATTGTTTCCTTACTGTGACATAGGATGTGATGTTGTTTGTTTACTGTGACATAAGATGTGGTATTGTTTCCTTACTGTGACATAAGATGTGGTGTTGTTTGTTTACTGTGACATAAGATGTGGTGTTGTTTGTTTACTTTGACATAAGATGTGGTATTGTTTCATTACTGTGACATAAGATGTGGTGTTGTTTCCTTACTGTGACATAAGATGTAATGTTGTTTGTTTACTGTGACATAAGATGTGATGTTGTTTCCTTACTGTGACATAAGATGTAGTGTTGTTTGCTTACTGTGACATAAGATGTGGTGTTGTTTGCTTACTGTGACATAAGATGTGGTGTTGTTTCCTTACTGTGACATAAGATGTGGTGTTGTTTCCTTACTGTGACATAAGATGTAATGTTGTTTCCTTACTGTGACATAAGATGTAATGTTGTTTCCTTACTGTGACATAAGATGTGGTGTTGTTTGCTCACTGTGACATAAGATGTAATGTTGTTTCCTTACTGTGACATAAGATGTGGTGTTGTTTTCCTTACTGTGACATAAGATGTGGTGTTGTTTGTTTACTATGACATAAGATGTGGTGTTGTTTGTTTACTGTGACATAAGATGTGGTGTTGTTTCCTTACTGTGACATAAGATGTGGTGTTGTTTGTTTACTGTGACATAAGATGTGGTGTTGTTTGCTTACTGTGACATAAGATGTGTTGTTTCCTTACTGTGACATAAGATGTGGTGTTGTTTGTTTACTTTGACATAAGATTGGTAATGCTTGCTTACTGTGACATAAGATGTGGTGTTGTTTGCTTATTGTGACATAAGATGTGGTATTGTTTGCTCACTGTGACATAAGATGTGGTGTTGTTTCCTTACTGTGACATAAGATGTAATGTTGTTTTTGTTACTGTGACATAAGATGTGGTAATGCTTGCTTACTGTGACATAAGATGTGGTGTTGTTTCCTTACTGTGACATAAATGTGTGTTGTGTGTGATGTGTTGTTTACTTATGACATAAGATGTGGTGTTGTTGTTTACTGTGACATAAGATGTGGTGTTGTTTCCTTACTGTGACATAAGATGTGTGTTGTTTGTTTACTGTGACATAAGATGTGGTGTTGTTTACTGTGACATAAGATGTGGTGTTGTTTGCTTACTGTGACATAAGATGTGGTGTTGTTTGCTTACTGTGACATAAGATGTGATGTTGTTTGTTTACTGTGACATAAGATGTAGTGTTGTTTCCTTACTGTGACATAAGATGTATTTGTTTGCTTACTGTGACGTAAGATGTGATGTTGTTTGTTTACTGTGACATAAGATGTGGGGTTGTCTTTTACTGTGACATAAGATGTGGTGTTGTTTCCTTACTGTGACATAAGATGTGGTGTTGTTTGCTTACTGTGACATAAGATTGGTGTTGTTGTTTACTGTGACATAAGATGTGGTGTTGTTTCTTACTGTGACATAAGATGTGTTGTTTGCTTACTGTGACATAAGATATGTGTGTTGTTTTTACTGTGACATAAGATTTTAATTTGTTTGCTTACTTGACATAGAATGTGATGTTGTTTGTTTACTGTGACATAAGATGTGGTATTGTTTCCTTACTGTGACATAAGAGTGGTGTGTTTGTTCCTTACTGTGACATAAGATAGTGGTGTTGTTTGCTTTACTGTGACATAAGAATGTGTATTGTTTCATTACTGTGACATAAGATGTGGTTTGTTTCCTTACTGTGACATAAGATGAGTGTTGTTTGTTTACTGTGACATAAGATGTGGTGTTGTTTTTACTGTGACATAAGATGTGGTGTTGTTTCCTTACTGTGACATAAGATTGGTGTTGTTTCTTACTGTGACATAAGATTGGTTGTTTTGTTACTGTGACATAAGAGTGTTGTTTTTACTGTGACATAAGATGGTGTTGTTTCTTACTGTGACATAAGATTGGTTTTGTTACTGTGACATAAGATGTGGTGTTGTTTGTTTACTGTGACATAAGATGTATGTTGTTTGTTTACTGTGACATAAGATGTGGTTGTTTCCTTACTGTGACATAAGATGTGGTGTTGTTTTTACTGTGACATAAGATGTGGTGTTGTTGCTTACTGTGACATAAGATGTGTGTTGTTTCTTACTGTGACATAAGATGTGTGTTGTTTCCTTACTGTGACATAAGATGTGTGTTGTTTTTACTGTGACATAAGATGTGGTGTTGTTTCTTACTGTGACATAAGATGTGGTGTTGTTTGCTTACTGTGACATAAGATGTGGTGTTGTTTCTTACTGTGACATAAGATGTGGTGTTGTTTCCTTACTGTGACATAAGATGTGGTGTTGTTTCCTTACTGTGACATAAGATGTGGTGTTGTTTGTTTACTGTGACATAAGATGTGGTGTTGTTTGCTTACTGTGACATAAGATGTGTGTTTGTTTGCTTACTGTGACATAAGATGTGATGTGTTTTGCTTACTGTGACATAAGATGTGGTGTTGTTGTTTACTGTGACATAAGATGTGGTGTTGTTTCCTTACTGTGACATAAGATGTGGTGTTGTTTTACTGTGACATAAGATGTTTTTTTTTAGGTGTTGTTTGCTTACTGTGACATAAGATGTGTGTTGTTTCTTACTGTGACATAAGATGTGGTGTTGTTTGTTACTGTGACATAAGATGTGGTTTGTTTCCTTACTGTGACATAAGATGTGATGTTGTTTGTTTACTGTGACATAAGATGGTATGTTGTTTCCTTACTGTGACATAAGATGTGGATGTTGTTTCTTACTGTGACATAAGATGTGGTGTTGTTTGTTTACTGTGACATAAGATGTGGTGTTGTTTTTACTGTGACATAAGATGTGGTGTTGTTTCCTTACTGTGACATAAGATGATGGTGTTTGTGTTACTGTGACATAAGATGTGATGTTGTTTCCTTTACTGTGACATAAGATGTGGTGTTGTTTGCTTACTGTGACATAAGATGTGGTGTTGTTTCTTACTGTGACATAAGATGTGGTGTTGTTTCTTACTGTGACATAAGATGTGGTGTTGTTTCCTTACTGTGACATAAGATGTGGTGTTGTTTTTACTGTGACATAAGATGTGGTGTTGTTTCCTTACTGTGACATAAGATGTGGTGTTGTTTCCTTACTGTGACATAAGATGTGGTGTTGTTTGTTACTGTGACATAAGATGTGTGTTGTTGTTTACTGTGACATAAGATGTGGTGTTGTTTCCTTACTGTGACATAAGATTGGTGTTGTTTGTTTACTGTGACATAAGATGTGGTGTTGTTTCTTACTGTGACATAAGATTTGTGGTGTTGTTTGTTTACTGTGACATAAGATGTGTGTTGTTTCTTACTGTGACATAAGATGTGTGTTGTTTGTTACTGTGACATAAGATGTGGTGTTGTTTCTTACTGTGACATAAGATGTGGTTTGTTTCCTTACTGTGACATAAATGTGGTGTTGTTTGTTTACTGTGACATAAGATGTGGTGTTGTTTCCTTACTGTGACATAAGGATTGTAATGGTATTGTTTGTTTCCTACTGTGACATAAGATGTGTTGTTGATTCGTTACTGTGACATAAGATGTGGTATGTTTTTTTTTACTGTGACATAAGATGTGATGTTGTTTGCTTACTGTGACATAAGATGTGTGTTGTTTGCTTTACTGTGATGTGTTGTTTGTTTACTGTGACATAAGATGTAATGTTGTTTCTTACTGTGACATAAGATGTAATGTTGTTTCCTTACTGTGACATAAGATGTGATGTTGTTTCTTTACTGTGACATAAGATGTGGTGTTGTTTCTTACTGTGACATAAGATGTGGTGTTGTTTCTTACTGTGACATAAGATGTAATGTTGTTTTCCTTACTGTGACATAAGATGTGGTGTTGTTTCCTTACTGTGACATAAGATGTGGTGTTGTTTGTTTACTGTGACATAAGATGTTATGTTGTTTGCTTACTGTGACATAAGATGTGATGTTGTTTGTTACTGTGACATAAGATGTGATGTTGTTTGTTACTGTGACATAAGATGTATGTTGTTTTCCTTACTGTGAAATAAGATGTAATGTTGTTTCTTACTGTGACATAAGATGTATGTTGTTTCCTTACTGTGACATATAAGATTGGTGTTTGTTTCCTTACTGTGACATAAGATGTAACGTTGTTTCTTACTGTGACATAAGATGTGTGTTGTTCTTACTGTGACTAAGATGTGGTGTTTGTTTCCTTACTGTGACATAAGATGTGGTGTTGTTTCCTTACTGTGACATAAGATGTGGTGTTGTTTCCTTACTGTGACATAAGATGTAATGTTGTTTCCTATGTGACATAAGATGTGGTTTGTTTGCTTACTGTGACATAAATGTGATGTTGTTTGTTTACTGTGACATAAGATGTGATGTTTTTCCTTACTGTGACAAAAGATGTGGTGTTGTTTGCTTACTGTGACATAAGATGTGATGTTGTTTGCTTACTGTGACATAAGATGTGATGTTGTTTCCTTACTGTGACATAAGATGTGATGTTGTTTTGTTTACTGTGACATAAGATGTGGTGTTGTTTGTTTACTGTGACATAAGATGTGGTGTTGTTTCCTTACTGTGACATAAGATGTGGTGTTGTTTGCTTACTGTGACATAAGATGTGGTGTTGTTTGTTACTGTGACATAAGATGTTGGTATTGTTTCCTTACTGTGACATAAGATGTGGTGTTGTTTCCTTACTGTGACATAAGATGTGTGTTGTTTGCCTTTACTGTGACATAAGATGTAATGTTGTTTCCTTACTGTGACATAAGATGTGATGTTGTTTGCTTATGTGACATAAGATGTGATGTTGTTTGTTTACTGTGACATAAGATGATGTTGTTTTTTTTACTGTGACATAAGATGTGGTGTTGTTTTCCTTACTGGACATAAGATGTAATGTTGTTTGTTACTGTGACATAAGATGTAATGTTGTTTCCTTACTGTGACATAAGATGATGTTGTTTCCTTACTGTGACATAAGATGTGTGTTGTTTGTTTACTGTGACATAAGATGTGGTGTTGTTTCCTTACTGTGACATAAGATGTGGTTGTGTTTGTTTACTGTGACATAAGAATGTTGTTTGTTTTACTGTGACATAAGATGTGGTTGTTTCCTTACTGTGACATAAGATGTGTGTTGTTTCCTTACTGTGACATAAGATGTGGTGTTGTTTGTTTACTGTGACATAAGATGTGTAGTGTTGTTTGCCTTACTGTGACATAAGATGTGGTGTTGTTTCTTACTGTGACATAAGATGTTTTGTTTTTACTGTGACATAAGATGTGTGTTGTTTCCTTACTGTGACATAAGATGGTGTTGTTTACAGTGACATAAGTGTGTTTGTTTCCTTACTGTGACATAAGATGTAATGTTGTTTTACTGTGACATAAGATGTGTGTTTTTTTTACTGTGACATAAGATGTGTGTTGTTTCCTTACTGTGACATAAGATGTATGTTGTTTGTTTTACTGTGGACATAAAGATGTGGTGTTGTTTCTTACTGTGACATAAGATGTGTGTTGTTTTTACTGTGACATAAGATGTGTGTTGTTTCCTTACTGTGACATAAGATGTGTGTTGTTTCCTTACTGTGACATAAATGTAGTTGTTTTTTACTGTGACATAAGTGATTGTTTTCCTTACTGTGACATAAGATGTGGTGTTGTTTCCTTACTGTGACATAAGATGTGATGTTGTTTGTTTACTGTGACATAAGATGTGATGTTGTTCTTACTGTGACATAAGATGTGGTTGTTGTTTCTTACTGTGACATAAGATGTGTGTTGTTTCCTTACTGTGACATAATGAGTGTTTCTTATGTGACATGTTGTGTTTTTCTTACTGTGACATAAGATGTAATGTTGTTTTTACTGTGACATAAGATGTATGTGTTGTTTTTTACTGTGACATAAATGTGTGTTGTTTCCTTACTGTGACATAAGATGGTAATGTTGTTTCCTTACTATGACATAAGATGTGGTGTTGTTTGTTTACTGTGACATAAGATGTGGTCTTGTTTGTTTACTGTGACATAAGATGTGGTGTTGTTTGCTTACTGTGACATAAGATGTGGTGTTGTCTGCTTACTGTGACATAAGATGTAATGTTGTTTCCTTACTGTGACATAAGATGTGTGTTGTTTCCTTACTGTGACATAAGATGTGATGTTGTTTGTTTACTGTGACATAAGATGTGGTGTTGTTTGCTTACTGTGACATAAGATGTGGTGTTGTTTGTTTACTGTGACATAAGATGTAATGTTGTTTCCTTACTGTGACATAAGATGTGGTGTTGTTTCCTTACTGTGACATAAGATGTGGTGTTGTTTGTTAACTGTGACATAAGATGTGATGTTGTTTTCTTACTGTGACATAAGATGTGATGTTTTTGTTTACTGTGACATAAGATGTGATGTTGTTTGTTTACTGTGACATAAGATGTAATGTTGTTTCCTTACTGTGACATAAGATGTAATGTTGTTTCCTTACTGTGACATAAGATGTAATGTTGTTTCCTTACTGTGACATAAGATGTGGTGTTGTTTCCTTACTGTGACATAAGATGTAATGTTGTTTGTTTACTGTGACATAAGATGTGGTGTTGTTTCCTTACTGTGACATAAGATGTGGTGTTTGTTTCCTTACTGTGACATAAGATGTGGTGTTGTTTCCTTACTGTGACATAAGATGTGGTGTTGTTTCCTTACTGTGACATAAGATGTAATGTTGTTTCCTTACTGTGACATAAGATGTGGTGTTGTTTGCTTACTGTGACACAAGATGTGATGTTGTTTGTTTACTGTGACATAAGATGTGATGTTGTTTCCTTACTGTGACATAAGATGTGGTGTTGTTTGCTTACTGTGACATAAGATGTGATGTTGTTTGCTTACTGTGACATAAGATGTGATGTTGTTTGTTTACTGTGACATAAGATGTGGTGTTGTTTCCTAACTGTGACATAAGATGTGATGTTTTTTGCTTACTGTGACATAAGATGTGAAGTTGTTTGTTTACTGTGACATAAGATGTGATGTTGTTTGTTTACTGTGACATAAGATGTGGTGTTGTTTGTTTTACTGTGACATAAGATGTAATGTTGTTTCCTTACTGTGACATAAGATGTAATGTTGTTTCCTTACTGTGACATAAGATATGGTGTTGTTTCCTTACTGTGACATAAGATGTGGTGTTGTTTGTTTACTGTGACATAAGATGTGGTGTTGTTTCCTTACTGTGACATAAGATGTGGTGTTGTTTGCTTACTGTGACATAAGATGTGGTGTTGTTTGTTTACTGTGACATAAGATGTGGTATTGTTTCCTTACTGTGACATAAGATGTGTGTTGTTTCCTTACTGTGACATAAGATGTGGTGTTGTTTCCTTACTGTGACATATGATGTGGTGTTGTTTCCCTACTGTGACATAAGATGTGGTGTTGTTTCCTTACTGTGACATAAGATGTAATGTTGTTTGTTTACTGTGACATAAGATGTGGTGTTGTTTGTTTACTGTGACATAATATGTGGTATTGTTTCCTTACAGTGACATAAGATGTGATGTTGTTTGTTTACTGTGACATAAGATGTGGTGTTGTTTCCTTACTGTGACATAAGATGTGGTGTTGTTTGTTTACTGCGACATAAGATGTGATGTTGTTTGTTTACTGTGACATAAGATGTGATGTTGTTTGCTTACTATGACATAAGATGTGTTGTTTTGTTACTGTGACATAAGATGTGATGTTGTTTGTTTACTGTGACATAAGATGTGGTGTTGTTTGCTTACTGTGACATAAGATGTGGTATTGTTTCCTTACTGTGACATGAGATGTGATGTTGTTTGTTTACTGTGACATAAGATGTGATGTTGTTTGTTTACTGTGACATAAGATGTAATGTTGTTTGCTTCCTGTGACATAAGATGTGGAGTTGTTTGCTTACTGTGACATAAGATGTAATGTTGTTTCCTTACTGTGACATAAGATGTAATGTTGTTTGTTTACTGTGACATAAGATGTGGTGTTGTTTGTTTACTGTGACATAAGATGTGGTGTTGTTTCCTTACTGTGACATAAGATGTAATGTTGTTTGTTTACTGTGACATAAGATGTGGTGTTGTTTGTTTACTGTGACATAAGATGTGGTATTGTTTCCTTACTGTGACATAAGATGTAATGTTGTTTGTTTACTGTGACATAAGATGTGGTGTTGTTTGTTTACTGTGACATAAGATGTAATGTTGTTTTCCTTACTGTGACATAAGATGTGGTGTTGTTTCCTTACTGTGACATAAGATGTGATGTTGTTTGTTTACTGTGACATAAGATGTGATGTTGTTTGTTTACTGTGACATAAGATGTAATGTTGTTTGTTTACTGTGACATAAGATGTAATGTTGTTTGTTTACTGTGACATAAGATGTGGTGTTGTTTGCTTACTGTGACATAAGATGTAATGTTGTTTGTTTACTGTGACATAAGATGTAATGTTGTTTCCTTACTGTGACATAAGATGTGATGTTGTTTCCTTACTGTGACATAAGATGTGGTGTTGTTTGTTTACTGTGACATAAGATGTAATGTTGTTTGTTTGCTGTGACATAAGATGTGGTGTTGTTTGTTTACTGTGACATAAGATGTAATGTTGTTTCCTTACTGTGACATAAGATGTGATGTTGTTTCCTTACTGTGACATAAGATGTGATGTTGTTTCCTTACTGTGACATAAGATGTGATGTTGTTTACTTTGACATAAGATGTAATCTAGGTGACATCAATGTCCACTATGACAACACTCACCGTTATGACACAAGACATATCATCAACTCTCTGTCCAATCACAATATGACTCAACACATTTCTGAACCAACCCATCAAAAAGGTCACATTCTTGACTGGATCATTTCTCGTGATCACCACAATTCCGCTACTGACAACTGCTTAGTTCTTTCTACCCGTCTAACGTCAGCCCTTCCATCTGACCACTCTGCAATTCTCTGTTCTCTCGACATTTCTCCTCCTTCCCGTACCATGCGCACAGTGACTCGACGCAATCTCAAATCTATCGACCTCTCCACATTTTCATCTGATGCCTCCCGTCTCCTTTCTGAAAAGTCACATAACCTTGCCGATGAATTCTATACTACTCTCCACCATCTTCTGGACACTCATGCTCCAGCCACAACCCGTCCTTTACCTGACCGCCCCCCTACCCCCTGGCTCACTCATGAGATCGCCTGTGCAAAACGTGCCCGCCGCAGAGCAGAGCGCCGCTGGCGCAAATCCAAACTCACTGTACACAGGCAACTTTTCCAAGCCTCTAAAACAAAAGTATCCACCCTCATTGCATCAGCAAAAACAAGCTATTTCCAAACCAAAATCCTGAATGCCTCTTCTTCAAAAGAACTCTTTACAACCATGAATCATCTACTTGGCACACGAAAAGATTTACCTCTCCCAACAAAACATACAAATGAAGAACTCCCATCTGTATTCTCCAACTATTTCACCACCAAAATACAAACTCTTCGTGACAGGCTTGACAGGACACCCTGTCAACCATGCCCACCTGACCCTTCCTTCTCTGGCACACCTCTTACTACTTTTAACCCAGTCTCACAAGAAGAAATTCTCAACACAATCAGATCCATGTCGTTCAAAACCTGCGAACTGGATCCTCTTCCAGGTTCTCTCTACGCCGACTGTCTCCCTACTCTCCTCCCATTCATCACTGACATCATCAACACTTCTCTTCAAACTGGAACTGTCCCTGATTCTTTCAAGTCTGCTATTGTTCACCCTCTCCTCAAGAAACACAATTTAGATCCAAATGAACTGAAAAATTACCGGCCTATCTCTAATCTCTCTTTCTTGTCAAAACTCCTTGAATTAGTCGTCCTCAACCAGCTGAACTCTCACCTGTCTGCCAACAATCTCCTCAATCCTTTCCAGTCAGCCTACCGCCAGTGCCATAGCACTGAAACTGCCCTACTACACATTCTCAACAATCTCCTCCTTGCAACTGATACTGGCAAAGTCTCTCTCCTCACACTCCTTGATCTGTCTGCAGCCTTTGATACCATTGATCATGGTATTCTCCTTTCTAGACTTCATCATACTTTTGGCATCTCTGATATTGCTCTGTCTTGGTTCACTTCATACCTATCCAACAGAAAACAAACCGTTCTCATCAATGGCACTTACTCTCAACCTGCATACCTGACCTGTGGTGTTCCACAAGGATCTGTCCTTGGCCCTGTTCTGTTCACTCTTTACACCTCCCCCCTGTCCACCATCATCAACTCCCACTCCATAAAACACCACTTCTATGCTGATGACACCCAACTTCAAGACAGTGACTCACCTGATAATATACAGCGCCTGTTGACTCGCACCACTGAGTGTTACTCGGACATTAAGAACTGGATGACACACAATAGACTTCAGCTTAATGACGACAAAACAGAAGCTATCCTCATTGGCACCCGTCAGAAACTTTCTCAGCTGCCTCCTCTTTCTCTCCCATTATGTAACACATCAGTCCCAATTTCTGATTCACTAAAAACCTTGGTGTCTGCATTGACTCTACCCTCTCCATGAACAACTTTGTTTCTCAAACTGCCAGATCCTGCTACTATCATCTCCATCGTATAAGGCTGATCAGGAAGTATCTCTCTGTCGAAACAACTGCAAAACTCGTTCTCTCCTTCATAATGTCTCGCATTGACTATTGCAATTCACTCCTGTCTGGTCTTCCTGCCTCCACCATTCACATCCTACAGCGCATTCAAAACAATGCTGTACGCCTTGTACTCAAAAAGAAAAAAGCTGACCACATATCTCCTCTCCTGGCACAACTTCACTGGCTCCCTGTATCAAAGCGCATACAGTACAAACTAGACACCATGTGCTACAAAAGCCTCAATAACGCAGCCCCCGATTACCTGTCAAGCCTACTTGAGATCTATCTTCCCTCACGTACCCTCCGCTCTGCTTCCGATCCTCTGACTTTTCGCTTTCCACGCACTAAGCTCAATACCTATGGTCCACGAGCCTTCTCTGTTTCTGGTCCACTCTCCTGGAACAGACTTCCTCTCTCAGTCCGTCAGCAACCTACTTTTGTCTCCTTCAAGTCCGCTCTCAAAACTCACCTTTTCTCCTCCGCATAAAATCCTAACCTCACTCAACCCCCCCCCCCCCCCCCTCTGCAGCCTGTCTCCGCTCGGAGGGAATCACATGGTTATAATATATAATTGTATATGCTATGCTCTCTATAATTTTCCATTGCTTTTATTCTTGCTTTTATTGCTTTTATTCTTTCTCCCCATTTATAGCCATGCGTGTGTGTGTGTGTGTGTGTGTGTGTGGTGTGTGTGTGTGCGTGCGTGTGTGTGCGTGCGTGCGTGCGTGCGTGCTTACGTGTGTGTCTGCTTCAGCGCTTAGATTTGATTTTATCAAGATTTTGCGCTATATAAATATTGTAATTATTATTATTATTAATGTTGTTTGTTTACTGTGACATAAGATGTGTTGTTTGCTTACTGTGACATAAGATGTGATGTTGTTTCCTTACTGTGACATAAGATGTGGTGTTGTTTCCTTACTGTGACATAAGATGTAATGTTGTTTGTTTACTGTGACATAAGATGTGGTGTTGTCTGCTTACTGTGACATAAGATGTGGTCTTGTTTCCTTACTGTGACATAAGATGTAATGATGTTTGTTTACTGTGACATAAGATGTGGTGTTGTTTGCTTACTGTGACATAAGATGTAATGTTGTTTGTTTACTGTGACATAAGATGTAATGTTGTTTCCTTACTGTGACATAAGATGTGGTGTTGTTTCCTTACTGTGACATAAGATGTGATGTTGTTTGTTTACTGTGACATAAGATGTGATGTTGTTTGCTTACTGTGACATAAGATGTGATGTTGTTTCCTTACTGTGACATAAGATGTGGTGTTGTTTCCTTACTGTGACATAAGATGTGATGTTGTTTGCTTACTGTGACATAAGATGTGATGTTGTTTGCTTACTGTGACATAAGATGTGGTGTTGTTTCCTTACTGTGACATAAGATGTGGTGTTGTTTGTTTACTGTGACATAAGATGTGGTATTGTTTCCTTACTGTGACATAAGATGTGGTGTTGTTTCCTTACTGTGACATAAGATGTGGTGTTGTTTGTTTACTGTGACATAAGATGTGGTGTTGTTTGTTTACTGTGACATAAGATGTGGTGTTTTTTGTTTACTGTGACATAAGATGTGGTGTTGTTTGCTTAGTGTGACATAAGATGTAATGTTGTTTGTTTACTGTGACATAAGATGTAATGTTGTTTCCTTACTGTGACATAAGATGTAATGTTGTTTCCTTACTGTGACATAAGATGTAATTTGTTTCCTTACTGTGACATAAGATGTGGTGTTGTTTCCTTAATGTGACATAAGATGTAATGTTGTTTCCTTACTGTGACATAAGATGTGGTGTTGTTTGTTTACTGTGACATAAGATGTGGTGTTGTTTCCTTACTGTGACATAAGATGTGGTGTTGTTTCCTTTCTGTGACATAAGATGTGGTGTTGTTTGTTTACTGTGACATAAGATGTGGTGTTGTTTCCTTACTGTGACATAAGATGTGTTGTTTGTTTACTGTGACATAAGATGTGGTGTTGTTTGTTTACTGTGACATAAGATGTGGTGTTGTCTGTTTACTGTGACATAAGATGTGATGTCTGCTTACTGTGACATAAGATGTAATGTCTGTTTACTGTGACATAAGATGTGATGTTGTTTGTTTACTGTGACATAAGATGTGGTGTTGTTTCCTTACTGTGACATAAGATGTGGTGTTATTTCCTTACTGTGACATAAGATGTGTTGTTTCCTTACTGTGACATAAGATGTGGTGTTGTTTCCTTACTGTGACATAAGATGTGGTGTTGTTTGTTTACTGTGACATAAGATGTAATGTTGTTTGTTTACTGTGACATAAGATGTAATGTTGTTTGTTTACTGTGACATAAGATGTGGTGTTGTTTGTTTACTGTGACATAAGATGTGGTGTTGTTTCCTTACTGTGACATAAGATGTGGTGTTGTTTGTTTACTGTGACATAAGATGTAATGTTGTTTGTCGCGTTATCTTATGTGACATAAGATGTGATGTTGTTTGCTTACTGTGACATAAGATGTGGATGTTGTTTCTTACTGTGACATAAGATGTGGTGTTGTTTGCTTACTGTGACATAAGATGTGGTGTTGTTTGTCTTACTGTGACATAAGATGTGGTGTTGTTTCGCTTACTGTGACATAAGATGTGGTGTTGTTTCCTTACTGTGACATAAGATGTGGTGTTGTTTTCTTACTGTGACATAAGATGTAATGGTTGTTTCCTTACTGTGACATAAGATGTGTGTTGTTTCCTTACTGTGACATAAGATGTGTGTTGTTTCTTACTGTGACATAAGATGTGGTTGTTGTGATAATGTTTGTTTTTACTGTGACATAAGATGTGGTGTTGTTCTTACTGTGACATAAGATGTGTTGTTGTTCTTACTGTGACATAAGATGTGGTGTTGTTTCCTTACTGTGACATAAGATGTGGTGTTGTTTTCTTACTGTGACATAAGATGTGGTGTTGTTTGCTTACTGTGACATAAGATGTGGTGTTGTTTCCTTACTGTGACATAAGATGTGGTGTTGTGTTGTTTTACTGTGACATAAGATGTGTGTTGTTTTGCCTGTAAATGTGACTATAAAATGTATGTGTTGTTTTGGTCTTACTGTGACATAAGATGTGGTGTTGTTTGTTTACTGTGACATAAGATGTGTTTTGTTTCTTACTGTGACATAAGAGATGATGTGTTGTTTGCTTACTGTGACATAAGATGTGGTGTTGTTTCCTTACTGTGACATAAGATGTGGTGTTGTTGTTACTGTGACATAAGATGTGTTTGTTTCCTTACTGTGACATAAGATGTGGTTTAATTTGTTACTGTGACATAAGATGTGTTTGTTTGCCTACTGTGACATAAGATGTGTGTTGTTTGCTTACTGTGACATAAGATGTTGGTGTTGTTTGCTTTACTGTGACATAAGATGTGGTGTTGTTTGCTTACTGTGACATAAATGTGTGTGTTTGCTTACTGTGACATAAGATGTGTTGTTCTTATTGACTATTTTTTACTGTGACATAAGATGTAGTGTTGTTTCTTACTGTGACATAAGATGTGGTGTTGTTTCCTTACTGTGACATAAGATGTGTGTTAGTTGTGTTATTAGTGACATAAGATGTGGTGTTGTTTCCTTACTGTGACATAAGATGTGGTGTTGTTTCCTTACTGTGACATAAGATGTAATGTTGTTTCCTTACTGTGACATAAGATGTAGTTGTTTGTTACTGTGACATAAGATGTGGTGTTGTTTGCTTACTGTGACATAAGATGTAATGTTGTTTCCTTACTGTGACATAAGATGTAAGATGTGTGTTGTTTCCTTACTGTGACATAAGATGTGGTGTTTGTTTACTGTGACATAAGATGTGAGTGTTTGTTTACTGTGACATAAGATGTGATGTTGTTTGCTTACTGTGACATAAGATGTGATGTTGTTTGCTTACTGTGACATAAGATGTGGTGTTGTTTCCTTACTGTGACATAAGATGTGGTGTTGTTTGCTTACTGTGACATAAGATGTGATGTTGTTTGCTTACTGTGACATAAGATGTGATGTTGTTTGCTTACTGTGACATAAGATGTGGTGTTGTTTCCTTACTGTGACATAAGATGTGGTTTGTTTCCTTACTGTGATAGAATTAAATGTGGTGTTGTTTCTTACTGTGACATAAGATGTGGTGTGTGTTTCCTTACTGTGACATAAGATGTGGATGTTGTTTGCCTTACTGTGACATAAGATGTGTTGTTTTTGTTACTGTGACATAAGATGTGTTTTTGTTTCCTTACTGTGACATAAATGATGTGTTATGTTGATGTTGTTTCTTACTGTGACATAAGATGTGGTGTTGTTTGCTTACTGTGACATAAGATGTAGTGTTGTTTGCTTACTGTGACATAAGATGTGATGTTGTTTCCTTACTGTGACATAAGATGTGGTGTTGTTTGCTTACTGTGACATAAATGGGTGTTGTTTCCTTACTGTGACATAAGATGTGTATTGTTTCTTACTGTGACATAAGATGTGTGCTGTTTGCTTACTGTGACATAAGATGTGGTGTTGTTTCTTACTGTGACATAATGTGATGTTGCCTTACTGTGACATAAGATGTGGTGTTGTTTCTTACTGTGACATAAGATGGTGTTTGTGTTTCCTTACTGTGACATAAGATGTGTGTTGTTTTTTACTGTGACATAAGATGTGGTGTGTTTGCTTACTGTGACATAAGAAGTAATGTTGTTTGTTACTGTGACATAAGATGTAATGTTGTTTCCTTACTGTGACATAAGATGTGGTGTTGTTTGCCTTACTGTGACATAAGATGTGTGTTTGTTTGCTTACTGTGACATAAGATGATGTTGTTGTTTACTGTGACATAAGATGTGATGTTGTTTACTGTGACATAAGATGTGATGTTGTTTGCTATACTGTGACATAAATGTATGTGCTATGTGACATAAGAGTGTGTGTTGCCTTACTGTGACATAAGATATGGTTGTTTGTTACTGTGACATAAGTCTTAGTTCTTACGTGACGATTATTCTACTGTACATAAGAATGTGATGTGTTTTTTTACTGTGACATAAGATAGTGTTGTTTGTTACTGTGACATAAGATGATGTTGTTTCTTACTGTGACATAAGATATGTGTTGTTTGCTTACTGTGACATAAGATGTGATGTTGTTTGCTTACTGTGACATAAGAGTGATGTGTATTGCTAGTTTTTGCTTACTGTGACATAAGATGTGTGTTGTTTGCTTACTGTGACATAAGATGTGATGTGTTTGCTTACTGTGACATAAGAATGTGGTGTTTGTCTTACTGTGACATAAGATTGATGTTTTTGTATTACTGTGACATAAGATGTGTGTTGTTGTTTTACTGTGACATAAGATGTGATGTTGTTTTACTGTGACATAAGATGTGGTGTTGTTTCTTACTGTGACATAAGATGTGTATTTTTCCTTACTGTGACATAAGATGTGGTGTTGTTGTTTACTGTGACATAAGATGTGTGTTGTTTTTACTGTGACATAAGATGTAATGTTGTTTGCCTTACTGTGCAAAGATGTGGTGTTGTTTCCTTACTGTGACATAAGATGTGTGTTGTTTTCCTTACTGTGACATAAGATGTATGGTTGTTTCCTTTACTGTGACATAAGATGTGATGTTGTTTGCTTACTGTGACATAAGAGTGATGTTGTTTGTTTGACTAATCTTACTGTGCATAAGATGTGGTGTTGTTTCCTTACTGTGACATAAGAGTGTGACATAAGTGTGTTGTTTGCTTACTGTGACATAAGATGTAATGTTGTTTCCTTACTGTGACATAAGATGTGGTGTTGTTTGCTTACTGTGACATAAGATGTGTTTAGTTTGCTTACGTGACATAAGATAGGTGTTGTTTGTTTACTGTGACATAAGATGTGTGATGTTGTTTACTTGTGACATAAGATGTGATAGTTGTTTGCTTACTGTGACATAAGATGTGATGTTTGCTTACTGTGACATAAGATGTGTGTTGTTTGCTTTACTGTGACATAAGATTGATGTTGTTTGCTTACTGTGACATAAGATGTGATGTTGTTTGCTTACTGTGACATAAGATTGATGTTGTTTGCTTACTGTGACATAAGATGATGTGTTGTTTTTACTGTGACATAAGATGTGATGTTTGTTACTGTGACATAAGATTGATGTTGTTTGCTTACTGTGACATAAGATGTGATGTTGTTTGCTTACTGTGACATAAGATGTGATGTTGTTCTTACTTGACATAAAGATGTGGTGTTTTTGTTAATATGTTGTTGTTTTTACATAAGATGTGGTGTTGTTTGCTTACTGTGACATAAGATGTATGTGTTGCTTACTGTGGGCATAAGATGTGAGTTTTCTATATTGTGACATAAGATATGATGTATTTTTTGCTTACTGTGACATAAGATGTGATGTTTCTTTACTGTGACGTAAGATGTGTGTTGTTTGTCTACTGTGACATAAGATGTGTGTTGTTTGCTTACTGTGCATAAGTATGTGTTGTTTGTTAGCTGTGACATAAGATGTGATGTTGTTTGCTTACTGTGACATAAGATTGTTTATGATTGTTTGCTTACTGTGACATAAGATGTGATGTTTTGCTTACTGTGACATAAGATGTGGTGATGTTTGCTTACTTGACATAAGATGTGGTGTTGTTTGCTTACTGTGACATAAGATGTGTGTTGTTTGCTTACTGTGACATAAGATGTGATGTTGTTTGCTTACTGTGACATAAGATTGTGTTGTTTGCTTATGTGACATAAGATGTATGTGTTTGTTTTGCTTACTGTGACATAAGATGTGTGTTGTTTGCTTACTGTGACATAAGATGTGTGTTGTTTGCTTACTGTGACATAAGATGTGATGTTGTTTGCTTACTCTGACATAAGATGTGATGTTGTTTGCTTACTGTGACATAAGATGTGGTGTTGTTTGCTTACTGTGACATACGATGTGATGTTGTTTGCTTACATTGACATAAGATGTGATGCTTGCTTACTGTGACATAAGATGTGATGTTTGCTTACTGTGACATAAGATGTGATGTTTGCTTACTGTGACATAAGATGGTGGTGTCTGTTTACTGTGACATAAGATGTGGTGCTGTCTGCTTACTGTGACATAAGATGTTGTGTTGTTTTCTTACTGTGACATAAGATGTGGTGTTGTTTGCTTACTGTGACATAAGATGTGATGTCTGTTTACTGTGACATAAGATGTGGTGTTGTTTGCTTACTGTGACATAAGATGTGATGTTGTTTGCTTACTGTGACATAAGATGTGGTGTTGTTTGCTTACTGTGACATAAGATGTGATGTTGTTTGCTTACTGTGACATAAGATTTTGTGTTGTTTGCTTACTGTGACATAAGATGTGATGTCTGTTTACTGTGACATAAGATGTTGTGTTTGCTTACTGTGACATAAGATGTGGTGTTGTTTGCTTACTGTGACATAAGGTGTGGTGTTGTTTGCTTACTGTGACATAAGATGTGGTTGTCTGCTTACTGTGACATAAGATGTGGTTGTCTGCTTACTGTGACATAAGATGTGGTGTTGTTTGCTTACTGTGACATAAGATGTGGTGTTGTTTGCTTACTGTGACATAAGATGTGATGTTGTTTGTTTACTGTGACATAAAATGTGTTGTTTGCTTACTGTGACATAAGATATGGTGTTGTTTGCTTACTGTGACATATGATGTGGTGTCTGTTTACTGTGACATAAGATGTGGTGCTGTCTGCTTACTGTGACATAAGATGTGGTGCTGTCTGCTTACTGTGACATAAGATCTGGCCTGTTGGCTGTCCATCCTAATTCTCCAGTCATTGTGGTGCGTCTGCTTACTGTGACATAAGATCTGGCCTGTTGGCTGTCCATCTTAATTCTCCAGTCATTGTGGTGCTGTCTGCTTACTGTGACATAAGATCTGGCCTGTTGGCTGTCCATCTTAATGCTCCAGTCATTGTGGTGCGTCTGCTTACTGTGACATAAGATCTGGCCTGTTGGCTGTCCATCTTAATGCTCCAGTCATTGTGGTGCTGTCTGCTTACTGTGACATAAGATGTGGCCTGTTGGCTGTCCATCTTAATGCTCCAGTCATTGTGGTGCTGTCTGCTTACTGTGACATAAGATGTGGCCTGTTGGCTGTCCATCTTAATGCTCCAGTCATTGTGGTGCTGTCTGCTTACTGTGACATAAGATGTGGCCTGTTGGCTGTCCATCTTAATGCTCCAGTCATTGTGGTGCTGTCTGCTTACTGTGACATAAGATGTGGCCTGTTGGCTGTCCATCTTAATGCTCCAGTCATTGTGGTGCTGTCTGCTTACTGTGACATAAGATGTGGCCTGTTGGCTGTTCATCTTAATGCTCCAGTCATTGTGGTGCTGTCTGCTTACTGTGACATAAGATCTGGCCTGTTGGTTGTCCATCTTAATGCTCCAGTCATTGTGGTGCTGTCTGCTTACTGTGACATAAGATCTGGCCTGTTGGCTGTCCATCTTAATGCTCCAGTCATTGTGGTGCTGTCTGCTTACTGTGACATAAGATGTGGCCTGTTGGCTGTCCATCTTAATGCTCCAGTCATTGTGGTGCTGTCTGCTTACTGTGACATAAGATGTGGCCTGTTGGCTGTTCATCTTAATGCTCCAGTCATTGTGGTGCTGTCTGCTTACTGTGACATAAGATGTGGCCTGTTGGCTGTCCATCTTAATGCTCCAGTCATTGTGGTGCTGTCTGCTGACTGTTTCCTGTTCCCTCCTTCCCAATGTCAAGACCTTGCCAGTGCATAGAATTGTGCGCAGGAATGAGGAGTCAGCGAGATAATTAGGGTCAGGTTTGAATGGAGAGCATACGGAATTTCCCGAGCGCAGTGAATTTCTCTTGAACAGACCACAAACTGTAAACATATTGAAGAGCACTCCCAGACAGCTGGGGTTCTGGGGTTCCATTCTATTTCAAGTGTTTCTGTTTGGACTGGAACAATTTCCTTGATATGACGTCATGTCTGTATTTCCGCAGAGCACAAGTCATCTACTGACGTAAGGAGCACTTCATCTTCTGCAATTACGTCAGTGATAGAATCACAGCCACTTAGGACATCCACAGCATCGGCACAAGACCCCCCCCCCCTCTATCCGCTCACCGCTCACCACATCAGCACTACAGTTAACGTCATCACCACAACTGATCTCATCGCCGCAGCTGACGTCATCGTCATACATGGCGTCACCTCGACCAGTGATAATCACCACCATCAGCCACGTCACCCACGCTCTTGACGTCCGCTGGTTCACCAGTGCTGTGGTTGGGGATCACGACATCACCAGAAAGTTCCTTATCCGCCGTTGTTTTGACGCCGGGTCAGCCACCACCACCGCCACCTCCACCACCACCACCATCACCACCCTGCCAATCCTCAAAACTCCCGACAGCAGACTCTGTGTCCCCAGCCACACTCCGAAAGATCAGTTCTAGCACAGGCCCTGACAGGGACATGGCAGAAGACTCTCGGTCTTGCCCCAAGTCTGCAAAGTCTGGCAGTATGAAGATAGATTGGGACAGAGACAGAAACAGAAACAAGGCAGGTGACTGTCTGTCCTCTTCAAAACTGACAAGAGATAGAAATACGAGGAAAGACAGAGACAAGGACAAGGACAGACACATAACAAAAGATTGTCTGTTCCCTTCAAAATTGGCAAGACATAGTAATACAGAGAAAGACAGAGATAAGGACAGACGTGTGATTGTAGATTGTCTGTCCTCTTCAACATTTGCAGGGTCTAGCAATAAAGAGAAAGACAAAGACAAGGACAGACATGTGATAGTAGATGGTCTATCTTCCTCAATATTTTCACGGTTTTCCAGCATGTCGACGGAGCAAAGCAGAGACAGGAACCTGGAGAAAAACTTCGATCCAGACATCCCTACAGGGCCTGCTCTGATGCGGTTGCTCAGGGTGGACTCCAGGGTCAAACGAGTCAGTGAGCTGATTGTGAGTGAGGTAAGATTTTCACATAGTCCATTATTTATTTGTTTATTTACTTACTGACTTACAGACTGACTGACTGACTGACTGACTGACTGACTGACTGACTGACTGACTTATTTATATTTAGACTTTGACATCACAGTCTGAGGTACAGAGAGTCAAACAATACTGCGGTATCCATGACATTTCATAAAAAGGCGATATACCAACCTGTGTGTCTGCAAGAGAATCCAGCATATTCCTGGACCTATTTACCACTTGTGTGTCTGCAAAAGAATCCAACTAGACCTGTGTTTATCAACTTACCAGTCTGCTACAAAGTCCAGCATACTGCTGAACCTGTTATCAACTTATAAGTCCACAACAGATCCAGCATACTGCTGGACTTATTTACAACTTGTGTGTCTGCTACAGAATCCGGCATACTGCTACAGAATCCGGCATACTGCTGAACCTGTTATCAACTTACAAGTCCTCAACAGAATCTAGCATACTGCTGGATCTACATGTATTTACTGCTTGTGTGTCTGCAGTACGATCCAGCATACTGCTGGACTTATCATTTTTACCACTTGTGTGTCTGCTACAGAATCCGGCATACTGTTACAGAATCTGGAATACTGCTACAGAATCCGGCATACTGCTTCAGAATCCGGCATACTGCTGAACATGTTATCAACTTACAAGTCCACAACAGAATCTAGCATACTGATGGACCTATTTACCACGTGTGTGTTTATAACAGAATCCATCATACTGTTGCGCCTGTTTATCAACTTACCAGTCTGTAACAGCATCTAGCACTCTGCTGGACCTGTTTATCAACTTACAAGTCTGTAACAGAATCCCGGTATATTGTTGGATCTGTTTATCAACTTACAACTTACAAGTCTGTAACAGAATCCCGGTATATTGTTGGATCTGTTTATCAACTTACAACTTACAAGTCTGTAACAGAATCCGGCATATTGTTGGACCTGTTTATCAACTTACAACTTACAAGTCTGTAACAGAATCCCGGCATATTGTTGGACCTGTTTATCAACTTACAACTTACAAGTCTGTAACAGAATCCGGCATATTGTTGGACCTGTTTATCAACTTACAAGTCTGTAACAGAATTCGACATACTGTTGGACCTGTTTATCAACTTACAAGTCTGCAACAGAATCCGGTATATTGTTGGACCTGTTTATCAACTTAAAGTCTGCAACAGACACTGGCACAGTACTGGACCATATTGCCGACTTACAAGCCTGCAACATGTGGCACACTTCTAGACCTTTTAAACTGAAGACTTGCTGTCCATACTACATTAACGAAATGTTATTCTTATCCATGAGGGAAACATGGACAATACACACCAGACATGAACACTGCTTTCCAAGTACGCTGTCGGGGGCACTTTTGTCTGTATCTGTTGGAGAGATCACACAACCAACAGCACAATACTGAAGAGAACAGGAACCCACTCATAGTGCCTTTTCAAGCGAAGACACATGTGTTGGTTGAGTCATGTCTGATGTAATATTATAATAAATAAATAATTACAATATTTATATAGCGCAAAATCTTGATAAAATCAAATCTAAGCGCTGAAGCAGACACACACGCAGGCACGCACGCTCGCACACACACGCACGCACACATACAGACACACACACACACACACACACACACACACACACACACACACACCACAACACACGCATGGCTATAAATGGGGAGAAAGAATAAAAGCAATAAAAGCAAGAATAAAAGCAATGGAAAATTATAGAGAGCATAGCATACAATTATATATTATAACCATGTGGTTCCCTCCGAGCGGAGACAGGCTGCAGAGGGGAGGGTTGAGTGAGGTTAGGATTTTATGCAGGAGAGAAAAGGTGAGTTTTGAGAGCGGACTTGAAGGAGACAAAAGTAGGTTGCTGACGGACTGAGAGAGGAAGTTTGTTCCAGGAGAGTGGACCAGAAACAGAGAAGGCTCGTGGACCATAGGTATTGAGCTTAGTGCGTGGAAAGCGAAGAGTCAGAGGATCAGAGGCAGAGCGGAGGGTACGTGAGGGAACATAGATCTCAAGTAGGCTTGACAGGTAATCGGGGGCTGCGTTGTTGAGGCTTTTGTAGCACATGGTGTCTAGTTTGTACTGTATGCGCTTTGATACAGGGAGCCAGTGAAGTTGTGCCAGGAGAGGAGATATGTGGTCAGCTTTTTTCTTTTTGAGTACAAGGCGTGCAGCATTGTTTTGAATGCGCTGTAGGATGTGAATGGTGGAGGCAGGAAGACCAGACAGGAGTGAATTGCAATAGTCAATGCGAGACATTATGAAGGAGAGAACGAGTTTTGCAGTTGTTTCGACAGAGAGATACTTCCTGATCAGCTTTATACGATGGAGATGATAGTAGCAGGATCTGGCAGTTTGAGAAACAAAGTTGTTCATGGAGAGGGTAGAGTCAATGCAGACACCAAGGTTTTTAGCTGAATCAGAAATTGGGACTGATGTGTTACATAATGGGAGAGAAAGAGGAGGCAGCTGAGAAAGTTTCTGACGGGTGCCAATGAGGATAGCTTCTGTTTTGTCGTCATTAAGCTGAAGTCTATTAAATTTTAAAAAATGTTGCGCGTCAAAGGATTTAGTGTATGGAGAACTTCTTTTGGTGTGGATCTTTATTATATTTAAATCAAACTTGTGGATCGTTAAGGCGTCGGAAATGCCTAAGTTTGGAAGGCAAAGTTCCAAGATCAAGGTCACACAGACAAAATGTCAGTTCTTTTTGAGAAAGGGGGTGAACAGCATTTTCCCAGGAACTTTTGAAAATGTTTGAAATCCTGTTTTCGCTGTTGGCCGTTGTCTTTGATGAACGTAAAGTTTTATTTTAGTTAAAGCTTTTACAAGGTAACAGTGACTTTGAAAAGTACAAAATATAGATTAATTTGTGTTTAGTATTATTTCTAAACTCAGAACTATGAAATCAAAATGGAAAACAGGAAACGACCCAACATCTAGAAAACAACATCCTTGGTGTAAACCAGGACACAGAAACTGCCTGGAGAGAAAAAAACGGGCTGCTCTAAAAGTCTGGCAAAAACACAGAGGAAGACTCGTTCAGACCATGATAGTACTAGAAAAACGACGAGCATAAAAGAGATATGGATGGAAAAAAACCCAGAGCGGTAAAAAAAAACCTAGCTCAAAAAGCAAAAGACAATAAATGGAAACAATTCTGTGAAAGACACAAAGCCGATACAACACAATCACAATTCTGGCATCCTATCTACAAATGGAAGGGAAAACCACAAACACCACGATACCAGATATCACCAACACAAATGGAACCGTATTAAAAAGAAAACAATTCTTGAAGAAAAAAGAAAATTCATTACGGACATAAACAAAAAATTGCCACAGATGATGAATTATATACTCTCTTTCAAGACAGTTTTGAGAATGGTCATGTTCCTGAGGACTGGACACAGAGCTTCACAAAAGCCTTACCCAAACCGGGTAAAGATCGTTGGAGACTAAATGGATATCGCATCCTTACCATGCAAAACGCAGCTGGGAAACTGATGGAAAACATAATAGCAAAGAAATTAGCTAGAGACATAGAAGTCAGGAAAATATTCGCACCTAATCAAGAAGGCTTTAGAACAGGAAAAAGTACATGGGAAAACGCAGCTGCCTTTGCTCACGAAGTCAACGCACGTTTTCAGAACAAAGAAGAAAGAAACCCTGGCTGTAGCTATTGACCTAGTGGATGAGCACAATAAAGTACAATTCACATCACTCATGGAACTACTTCAGCGATATGGCGTCAGCATGACAGTCACAGGATGAATTGCTGCTACACTCCAAGAACGAATAGTAGTCCTACGACTTAGAAACTGGCATTCATCACCATTAAAATCTTCATGGGACTCCCTCAAGGATCGCCACTTTCTCCTGTTCTCTACGACATATGTACAGTAGGACTTGCTGACCTAAGTAACAGTGGACCAGCCCATGTACTCACTTTTGCTGACGACAGACTCATCTACAAGACAGACAAAAATGCATTAGAAAGAAACAACGGAATCCAAGGACAGTTACATGTAAACAACATAGATCAGTGGTATCAAGAAACCAGATCAGCAGTCAACCCCACCAAAGCGTAGGTACTGTTCTGCACCCTTGACAACAAAGCAGCGACTGAAAACTCTCTACCCATTTTATGTTCAGAGGTACCAATATCGAGCGGACAAACAATTTATGCTACCTTGTCATCAGTTTCAATATAATGCTAACCTCCAGAAAACATGTGGAAACCACTACATTCAAGCGTGAAAAAGGCCTTGCAAGCCTGAAAACAATGGCGGCTAAAGGCATTGAACAACATGATCTCTTTCAGCTATACCAAGATGTAAATACTGAGTGTCATCGGATCGATTATGGACTGGGTCTTACTATGTTGCCACAGACAAACCTGCTAAACTAAACAGAATACTAGATGAAGAAATGAGAGTGATCCTCGTAATCACAAAAGACACGCCCACTCAAGACACAGAATAGAACAAGTGAAGAGATATTTCAGAGCATTAGAAAACCCATAAAACCCACTCCACGAGGTAGCCAGAACAACAAACGACAACAGACTTCAACGTGGAAGTTCATACATGGGACGGGTAGAACAATCCATTCAGCATGTGTCAACTGACAGAACTCAAAGGGACAAAGGAATGGGAAAAACATCTAAACTATTTCAAAACTCTATACAGAACTATCATACCCAACAATGCCAAATGACCAGAAAGGAAAGCAGATGCAGAAATTCAAGTAGTCATGGAGCAGCGAAGTTGGAACCCAAAGATGTAATCATATACACGGATGGCTCCGTCACCAATAACAAATCTGGATGGGGCTTCACTGTCAAACAGAACGGAAATGCAGTACACGAAGATCATGCAGCAAATGATATCACAACCTCCAGTCTAACAACAGAAATTGAGGCAGTCCCGCATGCACTCCATTGGTCAACTTCACTGGATGATAAAATCAAAAAAAGTCCAACCTTCATCCTGACTGACTCGATGAATCTACATCAAAAGTGCGTAATGGAGTAGAAATCCCAGAATGGAACAAAGCAATGAGCAGTATTGACGTACAAAATCTCACGTGGATCTACTTCCCCGGTCATGCTGGTGTTAAGGGAAATGAACGTGTCAATAAACTTGCAGGCAATACCACTACAACAAAAATTCTCCATCTTGAAAAGTCTGAGGTCCTTAGACGCTTAAAATCGTACCTTTGCGAACAAAATGTGAGTCATCAAACCATCAAACGTCTTACCCAAATAAAGAATAGACAGAGGAAGTGGCCGAAAATGTACTAAGAAAAAAACAACAACCCAAGAGCTGTCATTAATCAGGCTAAAGCTGGTACCATCTCAAAAGTAACGATGCACTGACCCTTACAGCGTGGAATGGAAAATGTTTGGGCTTTTCCTGAAACAGAGATAAAGAAAAACTGAAGAAAGGGAAAAGACAATTGAGGAACGGGCAAGTTTGTCAAACCGTCTGTGTGTGTATTTGTGGGCTGTTTGTTGATTGTTATCCATATGTCTAAAATCTGTCATGATATTTGTCTTCTTTTTGTTTTGTTTTATCATCTGGTGCATCGATGTTGGTTGGTGTATATATGAGCACTTGCATTTGTGGGTGTTTCTTTTTTGTTGTTGTTGTTGTTGTTGTTGTCGTTTTTGTTGTTGTTGTTGTCGTCGTTTTTGTTGTTGTTGTTGTTGTTGTCGTTTTTGTTGTTGTTGTTGTCGTCGTTTTTGTTGTTGTTGTTGTTGTCGTTTTTGTTGTTGTTGTTGTTGTCGTTTTTGTTGTTGTTGTTGTCGTCGTTTTTGTTGTTGTCGGTCATCATGCTGTGTAGACATGAGTGTGTATGTATGAATATATATATGTGTCTGTGTCTGGGTACGTGCATGTGTGTATGTGCGTATTTACTGTTATTTGTTGTTTCTCGTTTCTTACTTGTTTATTTATCTACACGCTCATTTATTTATTTCTTATTTATTCATTTTATTTATTTGTTTATTTATTTCCTCATTTCTTTCTTCGGAAGTGGACAAGAAACTGGCCAGTCTGTGATTGTTTTCATTTTGTTGATAGGCAGCGGAGGCATTGTGCATTGACTGGGGATTGGGGTGGGGGTGGGGGCTTTCTGTGATGTGAGACAAGTTTACACTGAGTGGCTAGTTGTGTTGCAATTCAGATCTTAAATTATTTATTTACTTTATTTATCTGTTCTTTTCTTTGAAGATAAAGTACTCAGATACACATGTCATGTAGCCTACATGTAACCAAGACTGTTACAGTGATAGACTGATACAATACTAAAACATAGGCTAGGTAGGACCTCGGAACGTGGCCAGCTCTTGGGTCTATGTGCAAGCTTAAGGCTTGTGCCATGTTCATTATGGATCTTCTCCATCACATGGCACCTGAGATGTTAGCGCATATGGAATTCATATCGAGCGCAGTCATCATCTTGAGAAACTGAAACTGACACTGAAACTGTCTAAAGAAAGAAGATTGTTAGAATGGTTTGACTCCTTTTGTTCTCTCTTTCCCTGTCTGTCTGTCCCTGTCCACCTCCCTTCCAATCTTTCTGTTTTTCTGTTTCTTGTGACGTCTGTCTCTTTGCCTCCTTCTCACTCTCATCCCTTCCTTTCCCTCTGTAACATCTCCTACCAAACTGACCCTTCAACCCCCCACCCCCTTCCAACACTCCCACATCCCGTGTACAGGTGGACCATGGTCACGGCACAGTGACAGCCATCCCTTCAGCCAGACGGGCCACCTTAGGGGAGGATGCCACAGGCGTGGTTGACGTCAAGTGGGACGCTGGGGGTGAGGGTTGTTACCACATGGGCCGCTGTGGACATTACGACCTCAGATTGACCTGAGTCCTGAGCCTGTTGAGTTTGGACTGCACGGGATTGGATGGGGTAGGATTATGTTGGATAGGATTGGTCAGAACAGGATTACTTAGAACAGGATTGGTTTGAACAAGATTGGTCTGAACACAATTGGTTTGGATAGGATTAAAGTGGGTAGGATTGAAGTGAGCAGGATTCAAGTGGATGTGACTGAAATGGATAGGGTTGAATGGGATACGGTTGCAGTGGATAGGATTGGTTTGGATAGGATTGAAGTGGATAGGGGCAAAGTGGATGGGAATAGTATGGATAGGTTTAATTTGGATAGGTTAGAATGGATAGGATATGATTAACCAGGATTGGTTTAGATAGGACTGGACTGAACAGGATGGGTTTGGATAGGATTGAAGAGATAGGGCTGATGTGGATAGGAGTGAACTGGGTAGGATTGAAGTGGATAGGATTATAGTGGTAGGATTAAAGTGGATAAGGTTAAAGTGGCTAAGATTATAGTGATAGAGTTAAAGTGGCTAAGATTATAGTGATAGGGTTAAAGTGGACAGGATTATAGTGATAAGGTTAAAGTGGATAGGATTATAGTGATAGGGTTAAAGTGGATAAGGTTAAAGTGATAGGGTTAAAGTGGATAAGGTTAAAATGCGTAAGATTATAGTGATAGGGTCTAACTTTCAGGCCATTTGGTACGCCTCTGTCTTTCCAGATGTTGTTGAGTTGGACCATTTTTGCTTTGCCATTTCAATTTTTATTTTGATGTCTGTTGAGGAGGTTCCATCATCAGGTTTTACAGAGCCTTTGATATGTGGCACTTTTGGCATTCAAGTTTAGATCTGCCTTTTTGTCTGCTGCATTTACCCTGTAAAGAATTCTTTTCATGCTGGTAATGTTGTCTGCTAACAGTGTAGTATCATCGGCATAGCGCCGGTTTTTAAGATTGTTTCCTCTCATCTTTATGCCCATGCCTTCTATATCAGCATCTCTCATGACTTGTCCCGTGTAGATGTTAAAAAGATACGGTGAGAGGATACAACCTTGTCTGGCTCGCCTGTGGAGGTTGAAGAAATCACATTTGTGGTTGGTCCATCTAACTGTAGCCTTTTGGTCTTTATATGAGGCAATTAATGCAATGATGTGTTTGGGAAAGGCCATTTTGACCATTGTGCTGAACAGGTGGAGATGAATGACGCTGTCAAATACTTTGCTATAGTCTAGGAAGGTGACATGTACACTAACACAGCCAGGTTTAATGAAATATTCCCAGTAGCAGGTTAACTATACTTAGAACACTTTCCCAACTCTATAGTTAGAGCACTTTCCCAAATGATACTAGTCCTGGAGGTTGACCATATATTTAGAATAACCTCCCAAGAGAGTGATATTTAACCAGATTTACTCTAATGGAGCCAGGTTTTCGCCCATTGTCCTTACTTTGGATGAAAACACTGGAGAGTGACAGCGACAGATTTTTTGTCGTTTTTCTCCCTTTGCAATAAAGGTTCTTTAGTGTATAAAGCATAAAGTGACAGAAAATATGTTTCTAAACAAGAAAGAGGTTTGATACAAATACGTAATATTGTAGCATGTATCAGTATTGAAATGTCAGTGTCCTGTATAGTTTTTGTACGACTTGATTTACATACCTACATTCTATGGCCCTGTATACATTATGTATCATAGTCCACATATTGACGCTGACACACGCCTATCATCAACATATCGTTACCGTTCAGAGCTATACAGTCAATGCTGTTAAACACATTACATTGTTATCAGGCAACTCTCATTCCCTCCTGCTGTGCCTATGGACACACCTACCCCCTCCATCACATACGCATACACTCATACCCCCTACCTCACATATCATACACACAAATAAATACAGAAACACACATTACGAAATCACATCAATTCTGTCTCGCATGCATTCTGTGAATTAATCTCATAATAAAAGTCTCTCAACCCATACTGTCAGTGCCAGCTTCAGTTATCTTGTTTGTGTATACATAGGCATAAACTGATCTGTCAAAATGTTTAGCGTTTGTACGGCTCTCCTTATCTTGAAAGAGACCCTGTAATGATTATGAAATATGTTGAATTTAAACTGGAGGAGATCACTGGTCTCTCTAGGAGCATTCCAGTTCTAGAAACCAGGAGCAGGTGTCATTAAAATGACATGGACATTAATACCTCTGGTGTCAGCTTTAATCAGAGATCTGTGTATGGATGCTAACTGAAATGGACCTGCCGTATTGTCCAGTAATCAGATTAACCGCCGTATTGTCCAATAATCAGATTAACCGCCGTATTGTCCAGTAATCAGATTAACCAGTGGTCCAGTGTATATCATTGCTTTGTTTTATCAAACCTGTGATGATTGGCATGTTACTTTGCATTTCATTCAGTAAAATAATTATATGCATCACATTGTCAAACTAAAGCTGGTGTTTGAGACACAAAAATTACGAGTGTTCCTGATAAAGTCAAGTTAATGAAGTGTTAACATAGATATACAGTCTATTCCTTAATGTCCAGAACTATTCGTTTGACTGCATTGTTACCCTACCAGTTTGAATGTCATCATCGTCATGTGCCCTGCTGCATGGCGTTGGCCAACATGGCCCTCCATACGAATGTATCTTTTGTTGCTGCAAGTACATCTCTCACGATCACCCTCTCTGTCTTCAGCCACTTCTGGATCTGCCTAGTGCTATTTTTCCTTCCAGCTTTCCTGTTGTGACTAGGAGTTCTAATTTCTCTTGCCTCATAAAATGTCCATTAATTAAACGTTGCTTGTCTTTTCCTAATCTTCGTTATTAATGTTCTTTTTCTGTTTGCCTCTTTCAGGACTGTCTCATTTTTTTTCTTTGCTGTCCAAGGAAGTCAACATTCTTCTCAAAAACCACATTTTGAGCTGCCTCAATCTTATTATGATTTTGCGTGTTGACTCTCCACGCTTCACATCCGTACAACAGCATCGGTTCTATATAATATTCAAGAACTCTCTTCCTGACATTAATTGATAGGAATTTGTTCGTAGAATGCTTTTCACTTTCTTGAATGCTATTTTACATTGACTAATTCTGCTGGCTATTTCTGATGTGCATCTGCCATCTAGTGAGATGACTGTTCCCAGATATTGAAACTTATCAACTTGTCTCAGTGTTGTGCCGTTCGCCGTTATTTCGCATGAGGGGACTTCTTGTTTTTTACTGATAACCATGACTTCAGTCTTCTTTCTATTTAGCTCCAATCCTTTATTTCTGCTTTCTGTTTCTATTATATTCACAAGATGTGTACGTCCTTTTCGTTTTCTGCAATTAGAACGGTGTCATCTGTGTAACAAAGATTAATAGTTTGCCTGTCTTTTCCTTATCTTCCTTATCATCATCGTCGCATTGTAAAAACTGTGCCAGTTTCTGTGGCCATGAAGGTGATGTAGAAAATGGAACAAAAATGTAAGCATAAAGCAAATCATTATAAAGAAGAATCATGTGAACATGGGTATGAATCATAACGTACAGACAGTAAACTATATTGTATAACTAATAATGTTCAACATTACCACAAATACGTGGCATCATAACGTACAGACAGTAAACTATATAACGTACAGACAGTAAACTATATTGTACAACTAATACTGTTCAACATTACCACAAATACGTGGAATCATAACGTACAGACAGTAAACTATATAACGTACAGACAGTAAACTATATTGTACAACTAATAATGTTCAACATTACCACAAATACGTGGCATCATAACGTACAGACAGTAAACTATATAACGTACAGACAGTAAACTATATTATACAACTAATAATGTTCAACATTACCACAAATACGTGGAATCATAACGTACAGACAGTAAACTAATATAACGTACAGACAGTAAACTATATTGTACAACTAATAATGTTCAACATTACCACAAATACGTGGAATCATAACGTACAGACAGTAAACTATATAACGTACAGACAGTAAACTATATTGTACAACTAATAATGTTCAACATTACCACAAATACGTGGCATCATAACGTACAGACAGTAAACTATATAACGTACAGACAGTAAACTATATTGTACAACTAATAATGTTCAACATTACCACAAATACGTGGAATCAAACGTACGACAGTAAACTATATAACGTACAGACAGTAAAACTATATATCGTACAGACTATAATGTTAACATTACCACAAATACGTGGAATCAACGTAAGACAGTAAACTATATAACGTAGAGACAGTAAACTATATATCGTACAGACTAATAGTAACATACTATACGTAATAACGTAACGACAGTAAACTATATAACGTACAGACAGTAAACTATATAACGTACAGACAGTAAACTATATAACGTACAGACAGTAAACTATATAACGTACAGACAGTAAACTATATAACGTACAGACAGTAAACTATTATAAACGTACAGACAGTAAACTATATAACGTACAGACAGTAAACTATATAACGTACAGACAGTAAACTATATAACGTACAGACAGTAAACTATATAACGTACAGACAGTAAACTATATAACGTACAGACAGTAAACTATATAACGTACAGACAGTAAACTATATAACGTACAGACAGTAAACTATATAACGTACAGACAGTAAACTATATAACGTACAGACAGTAAACTATATAACGTACAGACAGTAAACTATATAACGTACAGACAGTAAACTATATAACGTACAGACAGTAAACTATATAACGTACAGACAGTAAACTATATAACGTACAGGACAGTAAACTATATAACGTACAGACAGTAAACTATATAACGTACAGACAGTAAACTATATAACGTACAGACAGTAAACTATATAACGTACAGACAGTAAACTATATTGTACAACTAATAATGTTCAACATTACCACAAATACGTGGCATATGGAAAACGTCACTTGAAAAAGAAGAGAAAGAAGGAAAGAAAGGCAGAGGGACCAGTGAAGAAGAACACGTCAGCACTTCAAAAAGAGATAAAGAGAAATGTCACCTACCTGCCTGCAGCTGAGGTCCATGACAGAAATCCACACACACTCACACACACACACACTATGGATTACACTGTGTCTGTGATGTAGAGTTTTGTTTTCTCCAGGAGCTTGGTGTTGACCAAATTCAAGCGTGCCATGCCACTGAGACCTTGTATTACTAGCACTGTTAGAGATTTTTTTGAAAGCACATATAAACATTTCTACACACACACACACACACACACACACACACACACACACACACACACACACACACACACACACACAATCACACACACACACACACACACAAACACACACACACACAAACACACACACACACACACACACAAGCACACACACACGCACACACGCACGCACGCACGCACGCACGCACGTACGCACACACACACACACACACGCAACCTTAAATGTAATTATATAACTCGAACGTGATTAAGTTAAACGTGATTCAAGTCAGTTCACGGTCAACAGGTAAGATATACACGTACCAATAGGGGGCGGTACTGATACTTCGCTCCAAACCTCTGTGAAATGCATCGAGGCCAAGAATGACTAAAGTTTGTCTATGCATGAATACATCAGCAACATCTGCCGTAGTTTTTATCTAGAACTCGTTAGGATCGTTTCCATCAGACCATTATCTGTCCATAACAGCATGTAAACGACTTGTCTCTGTCACAGTAACTTACAATTTTGTTCTCAGGGGTGGAGGTTAAACAAGAGGAGCTGCTGTTAACTTAATGACAGTGACAGACAGATGAGGCAATGTACTGTGTTGATTGGGGTGTTTTCTGTGAAGCAATTATCTGAAGCATTAGTGAAATAAGTTTATACTTACTGGCTGGTTCTATTTTTTTTCATTCTGTTCTGCTTTTTTCAAATATATGGGACACACTGACACACATGCCATGACAATGAAGGCTCGATAGTCCCAATGGCTGACTGACACAAATATAACATACAAATCACATATTTTAGGTAGGATCTCAGGAACTTGCCATCACACGGGGTTTATGTGCAGACATAAGACTTGTGCCATGGTCAATTTAGATCTTCTTCATCACCTGGCACTAGTGGCTTACCAACACACAGGGCTTATGTGTAGGCTTAAGGCTTGTGCTATGGTCATTTCGGATATTCTCTATCACATGGCATCAGTGGCTTATCAACACATAGGGTTTATGTGCAGGCTTAACGCTTTTGCCATGATGAATTTGGATGGTGCAGGCTTAAGGCTTGTACCATGGTCATTTTAGGTATTCTGTATCACATGGCATCAGTGGCTTATCAACACACAGGGCTTACATGTAAGCTTAAAGCTTGTGTCATGGTCATTTTGGATCTTCCCTGTCATGGAATCAGTGGCTTACTAACATACAGGGTTTATGTGCAGGCTTAAGGCTTGTGTCATGGTCATTTTGGATCTTCCCTGTCATGGAATCAGTGGCTTACTATCACACAGGGTTTATGTGCAGGCTTAAGGCTTGTGTCATGGTCATTTTGGATCTTCCCTGTCATATGGAATCAGTGGCTTACTAACAGTAACACACAGGACTTATGTGCAGGCTTAAGGCTTGTGTCATGGTCATTTTGGATTTTCTTCTTCACGTGGCATCAGTGGCTTACCAGCACGTAGGGTTTATGTGCGGGATTAAGGCTTGTGCCATGATCATTCTGGGTCTTCTCCATCACATGGCGCCAGCAGCGTCAGTACATATGGAATTCATTCTAAGTGTGGATGCATTCTCTTGAGGAACTGGAACTGAAACTCAGCTGTTCAACAATCCACCGAACCAAATTCATCAGTCCACGTCTCAGTAGCAGAAAGTTCGTAAGAGCCAACGATGTCACACTCTGCTTGTTTCACACACCAGAGAAGGCCCTGCACTGTCACTAAGGTGGAGTTCAGCAGTGCCTGTTCTGATTCAGCTTAATCATGCAGAACACGGCCTTCCTAGTCCCCGTACTGATGACAGCTCTCGTTCACTCGTGGAGCCAGACTGACTGTTTGTTCTCCGGGTAGGAGACTGTCATCATGTCCGTCTAGTGTCAAGACTTTTATTTTTCCACTGTTTTCTTTTTTGTTTGTTTGGTTTTGGTTTTTGCTGAATACAGTAAGGCAAACTCAAGCATAAGCACAGAATTAGCCATTATGCAGATTATGGTGCCATACTCACATTATGACTTATGCATATCCATAACTCGTTAGGGTCGTAGAAGACCTGTAGAGACAAATGCTGTACCAGTTGCCTCTACATGTCACGGTGGTGGGTAAGTGCCTGGATAGTAATGAAACTCTCTCCAGTCAGTCATGCGATGTTGAATATATTGGATATACTCCATCCCGTGGCCATGGCTGTGTTTGTACATATGAAAAAAAAAAGAAAACACCAGAAAACAGAAAAAAAGAGTTACAATTTTGTCTCCCATTTCTTCCTCAGCATGCGCCTTCATCTTTCCCATTGTGCTTGTTACTGGAGGATGGTCTGTAACAGAAATAAAATGGTTGTATCTCCTCCTGGAGGATGGTCTGTGAGAGAAATGAAATGGTTGTATCTCCAAACTGTTAGTGAGCACATAGAAGGGGTGCCTAAGAACTGAACAGAATTGTTTTTATAGCAAGAACATATGTTTACTAATCTGTTCACAAGCGAATGAAGAGATTCAAGGCGTGGCGATGTTATAACTAAAGCAACACCAATAGTAACGATAACAACGAAACTTTAAAGGTATACATATACTTACTTACATTGATACCTGTATCAAAGAGAGCAGCAACAGCAACACGATCATCATCAACAGTTTCCTGTTCACAATGACAACTTAAGTCTGACAGTGTGTACACTTGTCCACACTTTATATATATCACTGGTCTGACAGTGTGTACACTTGTCCACACTTTATATATATCACTGGTCTGACAGTGTGTATCCTTACCCACACTTTATATATATCACTGGTCTGACAGTGTGTATCATTGTCCACACTTTATATATATCACTGGTCTGACAGTGTGTATCATTGTCCACACTTTATGTATATCACTGGTCTGACAGTGTGTACCCTTGTCCACACTTTATATATATCACTGGTCTGACAGTGTGTACCCTTGTCCACACTTTATATATATATCACTGGTCTGACAGTGTGTACCCTTGTCCACACTTTATACATATCACTGGTCTGACAGTGTGTACCCTTGTCCACACTTTATATATATCACTGGTCTGACAGACAGTGTGTATCTTTGTCCACACTTTATATATATCACTGGTCTGACAGTGTGTATCCTTGTCCACACTTTATATATATCACTGGTCTGACAGTGTGTACCCTTGTCCACACTTTATGTAATATCACTGGTCTGACAGTACAGTGTGTACCCTTGTCCACACTTTATGTATATCACTGGTCTGACAGTACTGTGTGTATCCTTGTCCACACTTTATATATATCACTGGTCTGACAGTGTGTATCCTTCTCCACACTTTATATATATCACTAGTCTGACAGTGTGTACACTTGTCCACACTTTATGTATATCACTGGTCTGACAGTACAGTGTGTACCCTTGTCCACACTTTATATATATCACTGGTCTGACAGTGTGTACCCTTGTCCACACTTTATATATATCACTGGTCTGACAGTGTGTACCCTTGTCCACACTTTATGTTTATCACTGGTCTGACAGTACAGTGTGTATCCTTGTCCACACTTTATGTATATCACTGGTCTGACAGTACAGTGTGTATCCTTGTCCACACTTTATATATATCACTGGTCTGACAGTACAGTGTGTACCCTTGTCCACACTTTATATATATCACTGGTCTGACAGTGTGTATCCTTCTCCACAATTTATATATATCACTGGTCTGACAGTGTGTATCCTTGTCCACACTTTATATATATCACTGGTCTGACAGTACAGTGTGTACCCTTGTCCACACTTTATATATATCACTGGTCTGACAGTGTGTATCCTTGTCCACACTTTATATATATCACTGGTCTGACAGTACAGTGTGTACCCTTGTCCACACTTTATGTATATCACTGGTCTGACAGTACAGTGTGTATCCTTGTCCACACTTTATCATAAGTTTATGTATATCACTGGTCTGACAGTGTGTACCCTTGTCCACACTTTATGTATATCACTGGTCAGACAGTACAGTGTGTATCCTTGTCCACACTTTATATATATCACTGGTCTGACAGTGTGTACACTTGTCCACACTTTATATATATCACTGGTCTGACAGTACAGTGTGTACCCTTGTCATCACTTTATGTATATCACTGGTCTGACAGTGTGTACCCTTGCCCACACATTATATATATCACTGGTCAGACAGTACAGTGTGTATCCTTGTCCACACTTTATATATATCACTGGTCTGACAGTGTGTATCCTTGTCCACACTTTATATATATCACTGGTCTGACAGTGTGTATCCTTGTCCACACTTTATATATATCACTGGTCTGACAGTACAGTGTGTATCCTTGTCCACATTTTATATATATCACTGGTCTGACAGTACAGTGTGTATCCTTGTCCACACTTTATATATATCACTGGTCTGACAGTGTGTATCCTTGTCCACACTTTATGTATATCACTGGTCTGACAGTGTGTATCCTTGTCCACACTTTATATATATTACTGGTCTGACAGTGTGTATCCTTGTCCACACTTTATATATATCACTGGTCTGACAGTGTGTACCCTTGTCCACACTTTATATATATCACTGGTCTGACAGTACAGTGTGTATCCTTGTCCACATTTTATATATATCACTGGTCTGACAGTACAGTGTGTATCCTTGTCCACACTTTATATATATCACTGGTCTGACAGTGTGTATCCTTGTCCACACTTTATGTATATCACTGGTCTGACAGTGTGTATCCTTGTCCACACTTTATGTATATCACTGGTCTGACAGTGTGTATCCTTGTCCACACTTTATATATATCACTGGTCTGACAGTGTGTATCCTTGTCCACACTTTATATATATCACTGGTCTGACAGTACAGTGTGTACCCTTGCCCACACTTTATGTTTATCACTGGTCTGACAGTACAGTGTGTATCCTTGCCCACACTTTATGTATATCACTGGTACACCTGATGATCCAGGTAGACCTAAGGAAAGAATATTGAACAGACTTGCAGAGTGGCTGAAGACAGAGAGGGTGGAAGATGTGCTTGCAGCAAAAAGGGATAGAGACGTATGGAGGGCCATGATCGCCAACGCCATGTGGCAAGACATTTGGTGATGATGATGAACCCGATGATCCAAGTCATCAGGTTACACACACACACACACACACACACACACACACACACACACACACACACACACATATATATATATATATATATATATATATATATATACACGTGCGCGCGCGCGCACACTCACACAGGCACACACATTCAGACACACACTCACTCACACACACACACGCACACACAGACACACATACACACGTGCGCGCGCGCGCACACACACACAGGCACACACACTCAGACACACACACACACAACAGGCACACACACACACACACACACACACACACACACACACACACACACTGCCATTCACACAAGCAATCTATTTAAGTGTCTGTTTTAGTGAACTACCAAGTGGGATGTAAGTGCTCAAGCAGGTGAACATGAAGACAGGGATTGTAGCGACCTCGTGGACTGGGAAGGAAAACCGAACGGGTCAGTATGCTAACAACTTTCATCTCACATACAGAGCAGGTGATTAGAGAAGCAGATTTAGAAGAGATGGGAATAAACATTGGAGCAAGAAACATCACCAACTTGAGATATGCAGATGATACTGCATTAACGGCAGACAACATCACAAACATGAAGAGAATTCTCTTCCTAGTATATACACCAGGTTGCAGGGCAGGATTGAAACTGAATGCCAAAAAATGACAACAACAAACCATGCACATAGCGAGAAAAAAAGGCCAGGAACATTCAAACATTCAAGTAAACAAAACAGATTTAGAAAATGTCCGACGTTTCAAGTATCTAGGATCAGTAAAACAAATGACAGCTCCTGCACCAAAGACGTGAAAACAACTTGCATGGCAAACAAAATATGGTCCAGTTAAACAACATACGGAAAAACAGAGCATTCCCAAAATCTAAAACTAAGAGTCCTAAAAATTTTGATTTGACCTGTTTGAATGTATGGCTGCGAAGCCTGGACACTAAGAAAAGACAAAGAATATAAAATCAATGCAGCAGAAATATGGCTCCATAGACACTTCTCAGAGTCAAATGGACAGACAGAAGAACAAACGACAGCATATTAAAGGAACTGAATGTTAAGCGCCAACCTGCAAATAGAGATCAACAAAAGAAAGCTGAAATGTGTAGGCCATGCGATCAGAAACACCAAAACAGATCTGATATCAACTGCCCTGCAGGCGAGGAGACGAAAGGGACAACCGCACATCTTCTACTTCAACAACATCGCTGATGTCTGTGGTCTGGCGATCTAGGAATCTAGATGTTTAAATCGTGCGATCTGGAGAAGACTTGTGACGTCGAGCGCGGCTTCTCTCGCTGATCCCGGAGAGGAAGAGAGGTGAGAGGTGAAGTGAACAAGGGTTGAAGGCATTCCTGATCAAGTTGACATCATTAATTTTTTTTTGTGGTGATTTTTACGGTCATACAGGGAGTCCACTGACGGAGAAATGGTTTTCACTACAATATTGCCCGACTCTGTTTCAGTGAAAGATTGATACAAGGACAGACAATAGTGTATAGAACACATCATTAAGTCGGGTAGAATCTGATTCTATTCCCATGATAGATTGACACAAGGACAGACAATAGTCTATAGAACTCATCAACTTGTTAGGTAGAACCTGACTCTGTTTCAATGATAGATTGACACAAGGACAGACAATAGTCTATAGAACTCATCAACTTGTTCGGTAGAACCTGACTGTTTCAATGATAGATTGATACAAGGACAGACAAAAGTGTATACAACCCATCAATACATCAGGTAGAACCTCAAGACTTTGCCAGCACATAGGGTTTATGTGCAGACTGATGGCATTGGCCATGATTATTGTGGATCCTGTGACCATCACATGGTAACTACAGTGTTAGTGCTTGTGGAATTTCTTGAGTCACTTGACACTGTCCTGAGAAATTTAAAAGTGAAAAGTCGTTGTCAGTGTGGTGAAGGCACCAGGTGCTATGTGACAGTGTCTACATGATGTGTGACAGAGTCTGGACATCACTATAACCAGTGTCAGTGTGGTGAAGGCACCAGGTGCTATGTGACAGTGTCTACATGATGTGTGACAGAGTCTGGACATCACTATAACCAGTGTCAGTGTGGTGAAGGCACCAGGTGCTATGTGACAGTGTCTACATGATGTGTGACAAAGTCTGGACATCACTATAACCAGTGTCAGTGTGGTCAAGGCACCAGGTGCTATGTGACAGTGTCTACATGATGTGTGACAGAGTCTGGACATCACTATAACCAGTGTCAGTGTGGTGAAGGCACCAGCTGCTATGTGACAGTGTCTACATGATGTGTGACAAAGCCCAGACATCACTATAACCAGTGTCAGTGTGGTGAAGGCACCAGGTGCTATGTGACTGTCTACATGATGTGTGACAAAGTCTGGACATCACTATAACCAGTGTCAGTGTGGTGAAGGCACCAGGTGCTATGTGACTGTCTACATGATGTGTGACAAAGTCTGGACATCACTATAACCAGTGTCAGTGTGGTGAAGGCACCAGGTGCTATGTGACTGTCTACATGATGTGTGACAGAGTCTGGACATCACTATAACCAGTGTCAGTGTGGTGAAGGCACCAGGTGCTATGTGACTGTCTACATGATGTGTGACAAAGTCTGGACATCACTATAACCAGTGTCAGTGTGGTGAAGGCACCAGGTGCTATGTGACTGTCTACATGATGTGTGACAGAGTCTGGACATCACTATAACCAGTGTCAGTGTGGTGAAGGCACCAGGTGCTATGTGACTGTCTACATGATGTGTGACAAAGTCTGGACATCACTATAACCAGTGTCAGTGTGGTGAAGGCACCAGGTGCTATGTGACTGTCTACATGATGTGTGACAGAGTCTGGACATCACTATAACCAGTGTCAGTGTGGTGAAGGCACCAGGTGCTATGTGACAGTGTCTACATGATGTGTGACACAGTCTGGACATCACTATAACCAGTGTCAGTGTGGTGAAGGCACCAGCTGCTATGTGACAGTGTCTACATGATGTGTGACAAAGTCTGGACATCACTATAACCAGTGTCAGTGTGGTGAAGGCACCAGGTGCTATGTGACTGTCTACATGATGTGTGACAAAGCCTGGACATCACTATAACCAGTGTCTGTGTGGTGATGGCACCAGGTGCTATGTGACTGTCTACATGATGTGTGACAAAGCCTGGACATCACTATAACCAGTGTCAGTGTGGTGAAGGCACCAGGTGCTATGTGACAGTGTCTACATGATGTGTGACAGAGTCTGGACATCACTATAACCAGTGTCAGTGTGGTGAAGGCACCAGGTGCTATGTGACTGTCTACATGATGTGTGACAAAGCCTGGACATCACTATAACCAGTGTCAGTGTGGTGAAGGCACCAGGTGCTATGTGACTGTCTACATGATGTGTGACAAAGCCTGGACATCACTATAACCAGTGTCAGTGTGGTGAAGGCACCAGGTGCTATGTGACAGTGTCTACATGATGTGTGACAAAGTCTGGACATCACTATAACCAGTGTCAGTGTGGTGATGGCACCAGGTGCTATGTGACAGTGTCTACATGATGTGTGACAAAGCCTGGACATCACTATAACCAGTGTCAGTGTGGTGAAGGCACCAGCTGCTATGTGACAGTGTCTACATGATGTGTGACAAAGTCTGGACATCACTATAACCAGTGTCAGTGTGGTGAAGGCACCAGGTGCTATGTGACAGTGTCTACATGATGTGTGACAAAGCCTGGACATCACTATAACCAGAACCCTGCAACACATCCATATAGAGCCAGCCAACAGATGCACTGGTTTCCAGTCAAAACTTGAATTAAATTCACGATTTCTACATTTTGTTTTCAGTCCACAAATCAGACAGCATGGTAACATAACTAGTTTAACAAAGAGAAGTAGAGGCTGTCCCATTAGATCTGAGTGATAGGAGAGTGAGGTGGTAGAGACCTCACTAATGTCAGGTTAGCTGTTTGAAGGCAAGTCCAGCTGCTTTCTCTCTCTCCATGCTTTACCTTACACATTTCTGAACAAGGTCAGGTACCCGATCACAGCTGGGTGGTCTGGAAACAGCTTGCATATAGTTTCCCAAGCCAGGATCAAACCCATGTGCTTTTCTCTCAGTGTGTACATTCAGACAACAGGCCAACATAATCAGCACTGTGCAACACATCATGTAGCCCTGCCAACAACTACACTGGCTTCCAGTCAAGGCACGCATTGAGTACAGTGTTGCTACATTTTGCTTTCAGGGTATAATTTCACACAGCAGGCCAGCAGAACCAGCAGCATGTAACAATCAGATGATGAATCGATCCAGTTAAAGACTGAGCTGGATGTGGAACAGCACTGGATGTGGCTGAACATCCATATTCCTGATTGTCAGTCCTTGGCACAGCTGACACACAGGAAGTCTGAAGGCTGTGGCTGGGTGGTTACTGCCACAGACTTTCCTTCTCTCTTTTCTAACCACAGTCATGTTCGTGTTTCCTCTGCAGTGGTGATGTCTGTACGTACAGCCTGTCGCCATACACAGACATCTGTAGCTGTCTCTTCCCAGGTGTACACACTGGTAGCAACAGACTTGAGGTCACGTTCGCAAACGTCTGTATATTGCAGCAGTGGGCGCCCTGTGGGCCGGGATCCTACAACAAGCTCTCTGTACATGATAACTTTTGGGATGTGGCCATGGTCCACGTGTCAGACTTGATCAAACCAGTGCAGCCGTTGTTGTGTGAAGACAGCATACATGTTCGGCATGCTGACCTGGTCCAGGACGTCCTTGTTTGGTACACAGTCATTCCATGAAATGCCCAGGTCGGGCGCTAGCTTCACACGTGACAGTTACTGAGGCAGCGGTCTTGGCGCGCATAGGTTGTACAGCTCTCGCTGAAGATAGAGAACAGTACTCATCATGCTGGCTCAGTACATTCCAGTCTTGGTGACTGTGGTGAGCTTGCTATCTTTTGAATAGCGTGGTCATGGTAGCGGCCCTCCCTACTGTCTGTTGAGCTCTGGGTTGAGGGACAGGTTCCTGGAGATTGTTGATCCTACGTAAGTGAGTTCAATTACTACTTGCAGGATGTGATCACCGATGCTGATGCTGGAGTTTTTGCTGATGCTCTGCTCCATGATCTCTGTCTTCTTCAGACTGATCATAAGAACAAACTCTTGGCACACATGCGCTAGGGAGCTGACTATCCTCTGGAGACCAGGCAATGTGTGAGATGTCAAGGAAGCATCATCAGTGAAGAGTACCTCCCAGATCAGGACCTGACGTACTTTGTCTTTTGCTCTGAAGCGTGCAAGGTTGAAGAACTTGCGATCAGACCTAGTGTAAAGATACACGACACTATAAGATGATCAGAAAATATACTACAAAACAAGGGAAATGAAGATCCCATAGAGTGTTGGAGCAAGGACCCAGCCATGTTTCATTCCTCTTTAAATGGGGGATGGCTCTGAGCGTGATCAATTAAACTGCACTGCCTACATGCCAGTATGCATATAAACAATGAGATTCAGCATTTGATTTTCCCCAGGACTGCGAAAAGGTCTGCCCTGTTAGCCATGTCAAAAGCTTTGGTCAGGTCGATCAATTTAACATGTAGAGACTTCCTAGCTCCTGGCTCTTCTCGTATGTCTTGGCTGGCTGAGTAACACTGGCGTCTTCTTGATCAACATGACAATATTTACATTGTGTATGCCTTGGCTGGCTGAGTAACACTGACGTCTTCTTGATCAACATGACAATATTTACATTGTTTGTGTCTTGGCTGGTTGAGTAACACTGACGTCTTCTTGATCAACATGACAATATTTACATTGTGTGTGTCTTGGCTGGCTGAGTAACACTGACGTCTTCTTGATCAACATGACAATATTTACATTGTGTGTGTCTTGGCTGGCTGAGTAACACTGACGTCTTCTTGATCAACATGACAATATGTACATCGTCTGTGTCTTGGCTGGCTGAGTAACACTGTCTTCTTGATCAACATGACAATATTTACATTGTGTGTGTCTTGGCTGGCTGAGTAACACTGACGTCTTCTTGATCAACAAGACAATATTTACATTGTGTGTCTTGGCTGGCTGAGTAACACTGACATCTTCTTGATTAACAAGATAATATTTACATTGTATGTCTTGGCTGGCTGAGTAACACTGACGTCTTCTTGATCAACATGACAATATTTACATTGTGTGTGTCTTGGCTGGCTGAGTAACACTG
>JAPXFY010000025.1:5014229-5026729 GCA_030674185.1 Monoplex corrugatus | reverse complement strand
TTATACGATGGAGATGATAGTAGCAAGATCTGGCAGTTTGAGAAACAAAATTGTTCATGGAGAGGGTAGAGTCAATGCAGACACCAAGGTTTTTAGCTGAATCAGACCTTGTGCATTGTGACCATGTACTGTGCTGGATATATAGTCTGTACTTTGTGTATTGTGACCATGTACTGTGAGGGATATATAGTCTGTACTTTGTGCATTGTAACCATGTACTGTGCTGGACATATAGTCTGTACTTTGTGCATTGTGACCATGTAATTTGTTGGATATATAGTCCGTACTTTGTGTATTGTGACCATGTACTGTGAGGGATATATAGTCTGTACTTTGTGTATTGTGACCATGTACTGTGCTGGATATATAGTCTGTACTTTGTGTATTGTGATCATGTACTGTGCTGGATATATAGTCTGTACTTTGTACATTGTGACCATGTACTGTGCTGGATATATAGTCTGTACTTTGTGTATTGTGATCATGTACTGTGCTGGATATATAGTCTGTACTTTGTGTATTGTGATCATGTACTGTGCTGGACATATAGTCTGTACTTTGTGTATTGTGACCATGTACTGTGCTGGACATATAGTCTGTACTTTGTGCATTGTGACCATGTAATTGCTGGATATATAGTCCGTACTTTGTGTATTGTGACCATGTAATTTGTGGATATATAGTCTGTACTTTGTGTATTGTGATCATGTACTGTGCTGGACATATAGTCTGTGCTTTGTGCATTGTGACCATGTAATTGCTGGATATATAGTCTGTACTTTGTGTATTGTGATCATGTACTGTGCTGGATATATAGTCTGTACTTTGTACATTGTGACCATGTACTGTGCTGGATATATAGTCTGTACTTTGTGTATTGTGATCATGTACTGTGCTGGATATATAGTCTGTACTTTGTGTATTGTGATCATGTACTGTGCTGGACATATAGTCTGTACTTTGTGTATTGTGACCATGTACTGTGCTGGACATATAGTCTGTACTTTGTGCATTGTGACCATGTAATTTGCTGGATATATAGTCCGTACTTTGTGTATTGTGACCATGTAATTTGCTGGATATATAGTCTGTACTTTGTGTATTGTGATCATGTACTGTGCTGGATATATAGTCTGTACTTTGTGTATTGTGATCATGTACTGTGCTGGATATATAGTCTGTACTTTGTGTATTGTGATCATGTACTGTGCTGGATATATAGTCTGTACTTTGTGTATTGTGATCATGTACTGTGCTGGATATATAGTCTGTACTTTGTGTATTGTGATCATGTACTGTGCTGGACATATAGTCTGTACTTTGTGTATTGTGATCATGTACTGTGCTGGACATATAGTCTGTACTTTGTGTATTGTGACCATGTACTGTGCTGGACATATAGTCTGTACTTTGTGCATTGTGACCATGTAATTTGCTGGATATATAGTCTGAACTTTGTGTATTGTGACCATGTACTGTGCTGGATATATAGTCTGAACTTTGTGTATTGTGACCATGTAATTTGCTGGATATATAGTCTGAACGTTGTGTATTGTGACCATGTACTGTGCTGGATATATAGTCTGAACTTTGTGTATTGTGACCATGTACTGTGCTGGATATAAAGTCTGAACCTTGTCAACATCTGTCAATGAAAAGAAAACAACAACAAATAATAATGATAATGAACAAGAAAGCATGACAAGTTGATATGGATTACTGGTGAGAATAAAACGATAAAAGCCTGATAAACACAAGATATATCAGACAGTTCACAATATGTTTTGTCTGACAGGCTTACATAGCTGTGTATATTCATACATGTTGACACAATTATTTCTGCACGTGCGTACATACACAGACAATTTACACCCGCCATAAACTTCCTGAGGACAATAAGCAGGTTGCTCTAGGGAGTGATACCAGCTTGCTGATCCATCTTCAACTGCACTTGTAACATCCTACGTACAAGATGTGTTCTTCACTGACCTAAATATTTACTGAAAAGAAAACTTATTACAGTAGACTGCAAAAGTGTAAATAATGCACTGGGTGTACCACATCATACATCTAATCACTAAAAGTATACATTTGTTGGAATTCTACCTCTGGACGAATGTCGTGAGTTAGCATCAGGTAAACTTGCCATTAGAACTACTGGAAAGAACATTAAGTACACATATCAATGTTTTTGCGCACATAACCTAAGAAGATGCCCCTAGCGTTGACATTAGGTCTATTTTATAACAATGGGGTTTGAAAAAGAAACCGCTGACTACAAATATTAATTCATGTTCATCATCATCATCATCATCAGGTGCCTTGCCGCATGGCATTGGCGATCATGGACTTCCATCTGTCTCTATCTCTTGTTGCCCCTAGCATCCCTCCCACCCCCCTTGTCCCCAGCCATCTGCAAGTCCATCCAGCATTTTCTCCCTGGGTCTACCCGGTGCTCTCTTTCCCTCCAGCTTTCCCGTTGTGACCAGGTGCTCCAAATCCCCCTTTCTCATAAAATGGCCTATAAATGTTGCCTTTCTTTTCCTAATCTTCCTTATGAATGATCTACTTGTGTCTGCCTCCATCAAGACTGTCTCGTTTGTTTTCTTTGCTGTCCATGGAACTCTCAACATTCTACTTAGAAACCACATCTCAGCTGCCTCAATCGTCTTCTGGCTTTGTTTGTTGACTGTCCACGCTTCACATCTGTACAACAGTATTGGTTCTATATAACATTCAAAAACTCTCTTCTTGATGTTAATTGATAGGCATTTGTTGGTAAGAATGCTGTCATCTTCCCGAATGTTCATCATGCAGGCACTAAAAAGATGAAAACGTCAACATTACGATAGCTACATCAAGAGACGACATCCATGGAAAATACAAATGGATCGATTGTAGAACAGAATAATACAGGAGCAGCATTCTAATTGCCATATTTAAAGTAGAATTGTCTATTGAGGTGGGGGCATATGTCCATATTCGTACTGACGGTGAACTCTTCGCTATCACACAAGCATTGTGTTATCTAATAAACTTTCAGCCTGTGTTCTTCACAGCAGCTTTTTGTTGATACAAAATCTGTACTACATGCCTTACAGACTTTTAATACAGAAACAAGACCTGATGTAGTTATTGAGGCAAATCATTTACCACTGTTTAAGAAATGGACATTAGTTTCTGCTTGGAGCCTTGTCACTTGGTCTTCAGGGCAATGAAGTAGTTGATAGAGCAGCTAAGACAATTATACACAATTCTGAAAAATCAATAAACATGCATGTCTGCGTGTGAGTGAAGGGAACTCATAGCTCGCTAGAGTTGACGTTATTGATTCGATTTGATGAAGATTTCAATGAAAGGTGTGTGATACAAACACAAAGAAATGTTCTTTCCTATATCATTTTAATGATTGTTGCTGTTTATTTTCATCTTTGACTAAATGTCCTGAAAATAAAATATTGCAAAATGTTAAGTTTATTTCAGTGAACAATTGATAAGGTATCACTATTTGCTTCACTGCCAAAATTCATTAATCTTAACCAAAAACGTCCACACATACAGCACATACAAAACTATTTTGAAACACATATAGAGAATTAACAACAAATTCAGGTGTGGAAGTCGTTATTTTCAGAATCATCAGTACCCAACCATGTTCATGCATTATTTTATCATTCATAAAATTTGCATTTCTGTGAGAATTGTCCTTCCTTGTTAGTGTTACTGTTCAACTCCATCTGTCCACAAACCAACGTCTCTTTTTGTGTCCTTGTCTCTTCCTTTTATGCACTTTCTGTCTCTATCCACTACCCTCATCCCCAACTAAATGTTTTTATTTCTCCCCACTATCACTTGGAATGAAAAGACGTTAAATGAACGAATGAACGAACACCCATGGATGTACACTTTGGCGCCTTATTAATATTATCATTACACTTGAAAAAAACATCAAGTACAAACACAAGTATGTATTTGAAATCAGTAGACTATCCACTCGCAGATATACGTTTTTGCACACACACACACACACACACACACACAAACACACACGCAGAACACACACACACACACACACACATACATACAGAGAGAGAGAGAGAGAGAGAGAGAGAGAGAGAGACAAAGACACAAACACAGACACACACACACAGACACACACGCACACACACACACCACACACACACACACACACACACACACACACACACACACACACACAACACCTCAGACACACACACAAACGCGCATACAGACTGCACAGAGAAGAAGAAAGAGAATTGCAATCGTACATGCAGAAATATTAACGTGAGTGAGTGAGTGAGTGAATGAGTGAGTGAGTGAGTGTATGTGTGTGTGTTGTGTGGGGTGTGTGTGTGTGTGTCTGTGTGTGTGTGTGTCTGTGTGTCTCTTTGTGTGTGTGCACGCGCGCTGTGTGTGTGTGTGTATGTCAATGTGTTTGAGTGTGTGTTGTATGTGTGTGTGTTGTGTGTGTTGTATGTGTGCCCGAGCCCGCTCACGATCGTGCGTGCGTGGGTATGTGTGCATGTTGCCTATGTGTTTGTCCTTGCGTGGTCGTACATGTACTTATGCACTGTCTATGCGTACGTGCTTATGTTTACTAAGTTACCTGGTAATATTAATGCCAGATGTTTACCGTCAGTATTCAGTTCCAGACTTAGCACAGTAATAAATCATCCACCTTGCCTCACAACAGGTGAAGTTAAATGTCCAATAAAGAAACAAGATCAAAATGATTTATAATACTAAGGCAGAAAACTGACGTACACAGGCTGCACAGAATGCCATAAATTACCGTCTGTAATGATGTGTCTGTCTGTTGTACAGCAGAAACCTGCAGCCATAAAATGAACTGAAAAACGGTTCATGAAGAACAATGAACAGTTGACTTTATAACTGTGATCACGTCACTGGACAGTTGGCTATATAACTGTGACTACAACACTGAACAGTTGACTATATAACTGTGACCACAACACTGAACAGTTGACTATATAACTGTGACCACAACACTGAACAGTTGACTATATAACTGTGACCACAACACTGAACAGTTGACTATATAACTGTGACCATAACACTGAAGAGTTGACTATATAACTGTGATCACAACACTGAACAGTTGACTATATAACCGTGACCACAACACTGAACAGTTGACTATATAACTGTGACCACAACACTGAACAGTTGACTATATAACTGTGACCACAACACTGAACAGTTGACTATATAACTGTGACCATAACACTGAACAGTTGACTATATAACTGTACCACAACACTGAACAATTGGCTATATAACTGTGACCACAACACTGAACAGTTGACTATATAACTGCACCATAACACTGAACAGTTGACTATATAACTGTACCACAACACTGAACAGTTGACTATATAACTGTACCACAACACTGAACAGTTGACTATATAACTGTACCATAACACTGAACAGTTGACTATATAACTGTACCACAACACTGAACAGTTGACTATATAACTGTACCACAACACTGAACAGTTGACTATATAACTGTGCCCATAACACTGAACAGTTGACTATAGAACTGTACCACAACACTGAACAGTTGACTATATAACTGTACCATAACACTGAACAGTTGACTATATAACTGTGACCACAACACTGAACAGTTGCCTATATAACTGTGATCACAACACTGACCACAACACTGAATAGTTGACTATAATATAACTGTACCACAACACTGAACAGTTGAATATATAACTGTGACCACAACACTGAACAGTTGACTATATAACTGTGACCACAACACAGAACAGTTGACTATATAACTGTGACCACAACACTTGATTTAGTGCTGCAATGAAATACTGAATGGTTCAAAAACAGTACAGTTCTGTCTATTTGTGAAATTTATATAAGTAATTTTATTGTGAGGGATGTTTTCTGGTGATTTTTTTGTGAATGATATTTACAGGTAGTTTTATTGTGAGCGATGTTTTCTGATGAATTTGTTTGTGCCTAACATTTGTTGGTCCTTTGATTGTGAGCAAATTTTTGTGTGTGAAATGTTTGTGTTTGAACTTTATTAGTGATTTTATTGTGAAGGATATTTTCTGGTGAACTGTTTGTGTGTGATGTTCATTGGCATTTTAATTTGAGGGGTGTTTTCTGGCGAAATGTTTGTGTGCGACATTTAATGTTCATTTATTGTGAGGGATGTTTTCTGGTGAAATATTTCTGTATGATATTGATTAATGAAACGTTTGTATGGTAAGCACCTTCACAGAAAAGTTTTGGCCTTAAACTCTGTACACCCTGAGGGGGCTGGGCTGCATGCAGGTCAGGATTCCTGGATGTCCTTCTATTGTCGTCCTTCTATTGTCACCCTTCTACTGTCGTCCTTCTACTGTCGTCCTTCTACTGTCGTCCTTTCTCCTTCTTGTTGGGTTTGAATCCACGCTTCTAAGGTGGACCGAAGACAGATGTCTTAACGTCTTATCTATCAGAAACTCATCATCATCATGTGCCCTGCCGCATGGCGTTGGCGATCATGGCCCTCCATATGCAGCTATCCCTTGTTGCTGCAAGCACATCTTCCACCCTCTCTGTCCTCAGCCACCCTGCAAGTCCTTCCAATATTTTCTCCCTGGGTCTAACTGGTGTTCTCTGCCCCTCCAGCTTTCCTGTTGTGACCAGGTGCTCCAATTCCCCTTTCCTCATTAAATGGCCTACCAATGTTGCCTATCTTTTTTCTAATCTTCCTTATCAATGATCTTGTGTCTGCCTCCATTAAAGACTATCGTTTGTTTTCTTTGCTGTCCATGGAACTCTCAACATTCTTCTTATAAACCAATCTTGGCTGCCTCAATCTTGTTCTAGCTTTGCGTGCTGACTGTCCACACCTCACAACCGTGTAGCATTATCGGTTCTGTGTAACATTCAAGAACTCTCTTCCTGATGTTAATTGATAGGTAGGCTTGTATTTGTTGATAAGAATGCTTTTCATCTTCTTGAATGCTGTTTTGGCTTGGCCGACTCTGCTGGCTATTTCTGATGTGCATGTGCCGTCTGGAGAGATGACCGTTCCCAGATATTTAAGCTTATCAACCTGTCTCAAAGCTGTGCCACTTGTTGTTATTTTGCATGGTGGGATTTCATGGTTTTTTTTACTGACTACCATGACTTCAGTCTTTTTGCTATTTAGCTCCAACCCTTCATTTTTGCTTTCTGTTTCTATTATATTCACAAGGTATTGTAGGTCCCTTTCATTTTCTGCAGTTAGTACGGTGTCATCTGGGTAACGAATGATGTTTATCATTTTTCCTCAATCTTTAATCCAGTGCATTCTTTTAGGTTTCTCATGATGTTTTCGCTGTAACGTGAAAACAAATCTGGTGACAGAACACAACCTTGCCTGACTCCTCTTGATATTTTGGAAAGAGCTTATACCGTTTTCTATTCTCATTGCTGCTGTTTGTTCTCAATACATATTTCTGATTGGTCGTAGATCATTTCCATCAATATTGAGTCTTTCTAGTTGGTTGATCAATTCTTCATGTCTTACCCGACTGAAAGCCTTGTTTTAATCAACAAAGCATAAATATAAATCCTTATTCAACTCGACTGACCTCTCCATGATAGTTGTTAGGATGTATGTAGCATTCATCATCATCAGGTGCCTTGCCGCATGGCGTTGGCGATCATGGACTTCCATCTGTCTCTATCTCTTGTTGCTTCAAGCATCACCTCCACCTTCCCTGTCCCCAGCCACTCTGTAAGTCCGTCTAGTATTTTCTCCCTGGGTCTACCTGGTGTTCTCTTTCCTTCCAGCTTTCCGTTGTGACCAGGTGCAGGTGCTCCAAATCCCCTTTCCTCATAACATGGCTATAAATGTTGCCTGTCTTTTCCTTATCTTCCTTATGAATGATCTTCTTGAGTCTGCCTCCATCAAGACTGTCCCATTTGTTTTCTTTGCTGTCCATGGAACTCTCAACATTCTTCTTAGAAAACCACATCTCGGCTGCTTCAATCTTGTTCTGGCTTTGCTTGTTGACCGTCCACGCCTCACAATTCTACAACAATATTGGTTCTATATAACATTGAAGAACTCTCTTCCTGATGTTAATTGATAGGTAGGCTTGTATTTGTTGATAAGAATGCTTTTCATCTTCATGAATGCTGTATTGGCCTGGCCGATTCTGCTGGCTATTTCTGATGTGCATCTGACGTCTGATGAAATGATCGTTCCCAGGTATTTAAACTTATCAACCTGTCTCAAAGTTGTGCCGTTTGCTGTTATTTTGCCTGAGGGGATTTCATGTTTTTTACTAATCACTGTGACTTCAGTCTTCATGCTGTTTAGTTCCAACCCCTTACCTTTGCTTTCTATTTCTGGTATATTCACAAGGTTTTGTAGGTCCCTTTCACTTTCTTCAATTAGCACGGTGTCATCTGCATATCAAATGCTGTTTATCATTTTTCCTCCAACCTTTAATCCAGGTCTTCTTCTAGATTTCTCATGATGTTTTCGCTATAAAGTGAAAACAGATCTGGTGACAAAACACAACCCTGTCTGACTCCTCTTTTGATGGTTTGGAAAGAGCTCATATCGTTTTCTATTCTCATTGCAGCTGTTTGTTCCCAGTACATATTTCTGATTATTCGTAGATCTTTTCCATCAACATTGAGTCTCTCCAGTTGGTTGATCAATTCTTCATGTCTTACCCGATCGAAAGCCTTGGTATGGTCAACAAAGCATAAATACAAATCATATTCAACTCGATTGACCTCTCTATGATAGTTCTTAGGATGTATATGGCATTAATAGTTCTTTTCTCTTCCACACATCCACACTGTTCTTCTGCTATTTCTCTTTTGATTCTATTCCCTGTCCTCATCATGATTATTCTTAGAGGATTTTTGTTACATGACTCATCAAACTGATTTTGCGATGGAGTTCGCATTCTATAGCCCCCGTCTTCTTTGGAAGTGCAATGAAAATCGATTTCGACATATCTTTGGGGATTTTTCCAGTGTCGTAAATTTCATTTAGGAAGACTTATTTTGACAATGCCAAATTCCTTCAGGGCTTCAATCATCTCTGTAGTAATGTTGTCTGGTCCTGGGGCTTTTCCTGGTTTCATCTTTTTCAATGCTGCTCTAACTTCATCTTTCATTATGGTTGGTCCTTCAAAGTTCTTTTTTATAATGTTTTCTTCGTTTCTGTCATCCTCAAAAAGGTCTTTAATGTACTCTACCCATCTGTCTAATATTTTGTCTTTTTCCATGATAAGCGTGCCATCTTTCAATTTTAAGCAACCAGTTGATGTGCATGTATTTTTCCTGTGGACAATTTCTTCGATTCGTCTGTACATGCCCTGAGCTATGAGGATCCGTTTTGTGTTGGTCTTCTATTTCTTTGCATTTTGTTTTCAGCCAAGCTTCCTTTGCTTCATTACACGTATTCCTGATTTCTTAGTTTATCTTCCTGTATATCTCTTCGTTTCTCTTTGCCTTCCTCCTTTCCTACATCATGCCCAACGTTTCTTTTGTCATCCAGTTCTTTTTTGCTTTTCTATCTGCCTCAGGGATTTCGTCACAAGCTTCATTTATCGAATGTATCAACTTTGTCCATTGTTCCTCAATGTCACCAATGTCTTCCAGAGCACTGAATTTGTTTTGAACATGTACATGACATTTTTTACGTATCACTTCATCTGTCTTTAAGAGACCAAGATTTAGTTTGATGTTGCTTTTGGTCTGTTTCTTTTCCTTCATTTCAGCCGAATCTTTTTCCACTACAGGATTGTGGTCACTGTTGCAGTCTGCTCCTGGTAGTGTTTTTGCCGACAGTAAAGAATTTCTAAATCTTTTATTAATCAGGATGTAGTCAATTTGATTTTTGGTATTATATCCTGGACTCATCCAAGTCCATTTTCTTCTGTTAGGCTGTTCAAACCAGGTTTTTCCTACTATGAACTCATTCATCTGAGCCCATTCTACAGGTTTCCCTCCCCTTTCATTTTGTGTACCAAGGCCATGAGGTCCAACTATATCCTCCACCCTATCCTGTCCCACGTTAGCATTAAAATCTCCCATTATTTCTGTAATGTCTTGTAATTTACATTGGGCCTTTGCCATCTCTAATACTTCATAGAAGTTGTCGATGTCTTCCTGAGTACATGCGGATGTTGGTGCATACACCTGGATGATGTTGATATCAAATTGTTTGCCTCCCAAGTTGACGAGCAAAACTCTGTCGGACACAGCCCAATATCCCCTAACTGCTTTTGATTTGTCTTTGTCCATTACGATGCCTACTCCTCCTTCATGTGAGTTACTACCAGAGTATATCATTGTGTATTCTCCTGATGTTACCATGCCTGCCCCCTTCCATCTCACTTCCCCTCGTCCTAAAATACTAATGTTAAGCCTTTCCATCTCCATTTTGATATTGTCTAATTTTCCCTTCTGCAACAGTGTTCTGATGTTCCATGTTGCTATTTTAATATTTTGGAGTCTGTCTTTGGTCGCAGTAGCTGGCTGATGGTCTGGTGTCACCTGTGCCACATGACGGTCCCTACAGCATTGACCTTTCCTTTCCCTTTGACAAATCCACATTGTTCTTCTGCTATTTCATTTTTGATTGTATTCCTTGTCCTCATAATGATTATTCTTAATAGGATCTTTGTTACATGACTCATCAAGCTGATTGTGCGATGGAGTTCGCACTCTATAAGCCCCTGTTTTCTTTGGAAATGCAATGAAAATTGATTTTGACATATCTTTGGGAATTTTTCCAGTGTCATAATTTCATTTAGGAAGTCTTTTTTTTTTTTTCAATACAAAATTCCCCCAGGGCTTCAATTATTCTGTAGTAATATTGTCTGGTCCTGGTGCTTTTCCTGGTTTCATCTTTTTCAATGCTGCTCTAATTTCATCTTTCGTTATGGGTGGTCCTTCAACGTTCTTTCTTATGGTGTGTTTTTCGTTTCTGTTATCTTCAAAAAGGTCTTTAATGTGCTCTCCCTATCTATCTAATATTTTGTCTTTCTCCATGATAAGCCTACCGTCTTTCAAATTTAAGCAACCAGTTGATGTGCATGTCTTTTTCCGTGGACAATTTCTTCAATTCTCCTGTACATACCCTGAGGATCCGTTTTGTGTTGGTCTTCTATTTCTTTGCATTTTGTTTTCAGCCAAGCTTCCTTAGCTTCATTCCACGTATTCCTGATTTCTTAGTTTATCTTCCTGTATATTTCCTCGTTTCTCTTTACCTTCCTCCGTTCCTCCATCAAGCCTAGAATTTCTTTTGTCATCCAGTTTTTTTGCTTTTCTATCTTCTCTAGGGATTGCTTCACAAGCTTCATTTGTCGAGTTTCTCAACTTTGTCCATTGTTCTTCAATGTCACCAACGTCTTCCCGAGCATGGAATTTGTTTTGAACATGTACATGAACTTTTTAACCAATCACTTCATCTGTCTTTAAGAGTCCAAGATTTAGTTTGATGTTGCTTTTGGTCTGTTTCCTTTTCCTTAATTTCAGCCTAAATCTTCCCTCTACAGGATTGTGGTCATTGTTGCAGACTGCTCCTGGTAGTGTTTTTGCTGTCAGCAAAGAATTTCTAAATCTTTTTGTTAATCAGGATGTAGTCAATCTGATTTTTGGTATTATATCCTGGATTCATCCATGTCCATTTTCTTCTATAAGGCTGCTCAAACCAGGTGTTTCCTACTATGAACTCATTCATCTGTGCCCATTCTACAAGTTTCCCTCCCCTTTCATTTTGTGTACCAAGGCCATAAGGTCCAACTATATCATCCACCCTATCCTGTCCCACTTTAGCATTAAAATCTCCCATTATTATTGTAACTTCTTGTAATTTACATTGGGATTTGGCCATCTCTAATACTTCATAGAAGTTGTCAATTTCGTCCTAAGTACTTGCGGATGTTGGTGCATACACCTGAATGATGTTGATATCAAATTGCTTGCCATCCAGTTTGACCAGCAAAACTCTGTCGGACACAGCCCAATATCCCTTAACTGCTTTTGCTTTGTCCCTGTCAGTTATGATGCCTACGTCTCTTTCATGTGAGTTTCCACCAGAATATATTATTGTATGCTGTCCTGATGTTATCATGCCTGCCCCCTTCCATCTCACTTACCCTAGTCCTAAAATACTAATGTTAATTTAAGCCTTTCCATCTCAATTTTGACATTATCTAATTTTCCTTTTTCCAACAATGTCCGTCCTGACATTCCATGTTGCGACTTTGGTGGTTTTGTTGTTTTGTTTGTTTGTTTGTTTGTTTATTTTTTAAGATTTAACGCCGTTATCTTCATTTTTCTTTTTGTGTGGCGATGATTATTCTGGGGAAAGTACGATGGTGGTTTCCTGTTGCCTTCCATCGGTTTTTTAATGATCTCTCCATTAGCATTTGTCATTTCCACGACAACCTACAAGCAGCAGGGTGACACGCCAGAACCTG
>JAPXFY010000025.1:4995017-5014129 GCA_030674185.1 Monoplex corrugatus | reverse complement strand
CAAATGAACTGAAAAATTACAGGCCTATCTCTAATCTCTCTTTCTTGTCAAAACTCCTTGAAAAGGTCATCCTCAACCAGCTGAACTCTCACCTGTCTGCCAACAATCTCCTCAATCCTTTCCAGTCAGCCTACCGCCAGTGCCATAGCACTGAAACTGCCCTACTACACATTCTCAACAATCTCCTCCTTGCAACTGATACTGGCAAAGTCTCTCTCCTCACACTCCTTGATCTGTCTGCAGCCTTCGATACCATTGACCATGGTATTCTCCTTTCTAGACTTCATCATACTTTTGGCATCTCTGACATTGCTCTCTCCTTTTTCACTTCGTATTTATCAAACAGAAAACAAACTGTTCTCATCAATGGCACTTACTCTCAACCTGCATACCTGACCTGTGGTGTTCCACAAGGATCTGTCCTTGGCCCTGTTCTTTTCACTCTTTATACCTCCCCCCTGTCCACCATCATCAACTCCCACTCTATAAAACACCACTTCTATGCTGATGACACCCAACTTCAAGATAGTGACTCACCTGATAATATACAGCGCCTGTTGACTCGCACCACTGAGTGTTACTCGGACATTAAGAACTGGATGACACACAATAGACTTCAGCTTAATGACGACAAGACAGAAGCTATCCTCATTGGCACCCGTCAGAAACTTTCCCAGCTGCCTCCTCTTTCTCTCCCATTATGTAACACATCAGTCCCAATTTCTGATTCAGCTAAAAACCTTGGTGTCTGCATTGACTCTACCCTGTCCATGAACAACTTTGTTTCTCAAACTGCCAGATCTTGCTACTATCATCTCCATCGTATAAGCCTGATCAGGAAGTATCTCTCTGTCGAAACAACTGCAAAACTCGTTCTCTCCTTCATAATGTCTCGCATTGACTATTGCAATTCACTCCTGTCTGGTCTTCCTGCCTCCACCATTCACATCCTACAGCGCATTCAAAACAATGCTGTACGCCTTGTACTCAAAAAGAAAAAAGCTGACCACATATCTCCTCTCCTGGCACAACTTCACTGGCTCCCTGTATCAAAGCGCATACAGTACAAACTAGACACCATGTGCTACAAAAGCCTCAATAACGCAGCCCCTGATTACCTGTCAAGCCTACTTGAGATCTATGTTCCCTTACGTACCCTCCGCTCTGCCTCCGATCCTCTGACTTTTCGCTTTCCACGCACTAAGCTCAATACCTATGGTCCACGAGCCTTCTCTGTTTCTGGTCCACTCTCCTGGAACAAACTTCCTCTCTCAGTCCGTCAGCAACCTACTTTTGCCTCCAAGTCCGCTCTCAAAACTCACCTTTCCTCCTCTGCATAAAATCCTAACCTCACTCAACCCCCCTCTGCAGCCTGTCTCCGCTCGGAGGGGAATCACTTTGTTTTAATATATAATTGTATATGATGTGCTCTCTGTGGTTTTCCATTGGTTTTATTCTTGCTTTTATTGCTTTTATTCTTTTCTCCCCATTTGTGGCCATGCATGTGTGTGTGTGTGTGTGTGTGTGTGTGTGTGTGTGTGTGTGTGTGTGTGTGTGTGTGTGTTTGTGTGTGTGTGTGTTTGTGTGTGTGCGTGCGTGCGTGTGTGCGTGTGTGTCTTTTCGGCGCTTGGATTTGATTTTGTCGAGATTTGCGCTATATAAATATTGTAATTATTATGTATGCATGTGCGTACGTATGTATGTATGTATGTATGTATACGCTTAGATTTATGTATGTATGTATGTATGCATGTATACGCTCAGCTTAGACTTATGTATGTAAGTATGTAAGCATGTATGTATGCATGTATACGCTCATATGTATGTAGGTATGTATGCATGTATACGCTCAGCGCTTAGATTTGATTTTATCAAGATTTTGCGCTATATAAATAAAATATATTATTATTATTATCTCTCACAGCTGGATCCAAGTGCCAAATCCCAATGTACTACTTCAGCTGGCAGGCTGAACGTCGTGAAGGGATGATGTTAATATGGCATCACTGGGTGGATGAACTTCCTCAATGATGTCAACAGAGTGGAGGAGCTCCAAGTGGTTCAACAGCCTTGTGTTCATGACCAGGACGAGCCACCAGGCTAGAGAAAGGATGACAACTTGGATCATACACCTAACAGACTAAGTGTATCCTAGCTCAACATCCAGTGTGTGCGTTGTTTGTGTATGTGTGCTTGCGCGCGTGTGTGAGTGCTTGTGCATTTGTGTGTGCTTGTGCTTGTGTGTGTGTGTGTGTATGTGTGTGTGTGTGTGTGTGTGTGTGTGTGTGTGTGTGTGTGTGTGTGTGTGTGTGTGTGTGTGTGTGTGTGTGTGTGTGTGTGTGTGTGATTACGTGTGTGCGCTCGCGTGCAGGCGTGTGAATACAAATGGGAAAGAGAAAGGATGATTGTACCCTAGGTCAGCATCCTATGCGTGTATGTGAGTGTGCGCGCGTGCGCACGTGTGTGTGTGTCTGTGTGTGGGTGAGACTCAGCAAGTTGCTGGTCTCCTTCTATAGTGTGACAGTGCTAGTTGCCTGTCTCCCTATCCATGTGTATGGTGTGACAGTGCTAGATGCCTGTCTCCCTATCTATGTGTATGGTATGACAGTGCTAGTTGTCTGTCTTCCTATCCATGTGTATGGTATGACATTGCTATGACAATAGAGGAGATGGAACAGCAGAGGGGATAGGACAGCAGACGGGATAGGACAGCAGATGGGATAGGACAGTAGAGGGATGGGACAGAAGACGGGATAGGACAGCAGATGGGATAGGACAGTAGAGGGATGGGACAGAAGACGGGATAGGACAGCAGATGGGATAGGACAGCAGAGGGGACGGACAGACAGTGGATGGGATGTGCAGGGGATAGGCCAGACAGGGAGTGGAAATGCGCAAAAAATGGGAAAATTGAGGCCTTGGGGATGGGACACATAGGGAATGGGACAGTTGAGGGCATGGACAGTTGAAGGGATGAGACAGACCTACTTATCTACTATAAGACAGAAAGGAGATGGGACAGTGCAGGGATTTGACAGTACAGGGGATGATAAATGAAAAATATCTCGCCCGAAACTGAAGGAGTGTGGAAATCCTTGCAAGACCACTATACCTCCATCTCCGCCCAGGTCAGACAAGCATTTTTTTTATTTCCACCAAACCTTAAGTAGTGGTCTGGGTACTAATATTTTGGATGAAATGATGAATCAACCCCATGTCCAGGATGCTTTCAATGCATACAAAGGATACATTGTAATGAAAAAAAAACTTCCTGTCAAAATCATGTGGAAAAAGTCACATTTATAAATAGACAAAAAATACACACATACAGGTAAAAAAAAGAGTCAATTTTACAGGGACACAAAAAAAATACACACAGCGAGGTAAAAAACGACTGTTACAAGGAAACAAAACTAGACACATACTGGTAGAAAAATTGGGAAACAAAAATTACACTCATACAGGTAAAAATGTGGATTTATTGTGAAACAAATACTACACACGTACTGGAAAAAAAGTACAGAAAACGAATTTCTCCGTGGTTTGGTGACACACTTTCCCCAAGGACAGCAAACTGCATTTCAGAAAAATTAAAATTCCCATGGGACAATTTTAAAAAAAAGGGGAGGGGGGGACCAATATAGTTCAATTCAATTTTTTCCATGTTAGATTAATGTGTAACATCTGACACAGTCTCTTTTTGTTTTTGTTGTCGTTGTTGCTGTTATTGTTGTTGTTGTTGGTATTTGTCATTCTAGGTGTTGTGGTTGTTGACGTTGTTTCTCACTAGCTGCTTTTTCCATGCAAAGTTTCACTTTTCTATTGATGGTAAGGTATACAATTCTTCCCTGACTTCTGCCAAACTATAGAGGTTACTTCCCGTGAATGTTCTCTTGCGTTTCATTTATACCCACATACACACAGGCACGTATACACACACACACACACACACACACACACACACACACACACACACACACGCACGCACGCACGCACGCACACACACATACATACATACATACATACACACTACCATTATTAAACATAATCATACACAAACATAGGGTTTTGCACTCGCATAACAAATCTTCCAGACAACCACTACTACCACTGCTGCTAACTACTAATACTGCTGCTGTTGCTGTTGTTGTTGCTGCTGCTACTGCTGCTGTTTCTACTACTACTACTGTTACTATTACTGCTACTTCTACTAATACATATATTACTACAACTGCTGCTGCTACTATTTCTACTATGTCCACCACCACCACCACCATTACCACCACCACCACTACTGCTACTATTACTACTCTGCTGTTACTACTACGTCTATTTCTACTGCTACCACTACTACCACCATTGTTACTACTACTGTGACTGCTGTTACCACTGCTACTTTTATTGCTGTTCCTCTTCCTCAAACTACCACTGCTGCTACTCTTGCAATGACTACTGCTACTGCTGCCACTACTCCACCTCCTTCTTGTGCTGCTACTACTGCCTGTACTACTGCTACTACTATTTCTATTACTACTTCTGCTATTACTAATGTTGTTACAACTACTGCTGCTACTACTATTTCTATTACTACTTCTGCTATTACTAATGTTGTTACAACTACTGCTGCTACTATCTGTACTGCTGCTACTACTATTTCTATTACTACTTTTGCTCTTACTAATGTTGTTACAACTACTGCTGCTACTACCTGTACTGCTGCTACTACTATTTCTATTATTACTTCTGCTATTACTAATGTTGTTACAACTACTGCTGCTACTACCTGTACTGCTGCTACTACTATTTCTATTACTACTTCTGCTATTACTAATGTTGTTACAACTACTGCTGCTACTACCAGTACTGCTGCTACTACTATTTCTATTACTACTTCTGCTACACTCACACACACACACAAACGAACGAACGAATACGCGATGCCACATGATCGACAGTTAGAATTCAAAGTGTGTATTTGTGGATAAGCAATAATGACATCAACAATGGAAGACCTGGGTGAACAGGTAAGTCTTTAACTGTGAGGTGAAGCGTGACAGAGTGGTCAGATCCCATAGATCAGTTGGCAGTGTGGTCCAAATTGTGACGTTAAGTGTGACAGAGTGGCCAGATCCCCATACATCAGTTGGCAGTGTGGTCCAAACTGTGACGTGAAGTGTGACAGAGTGGTCAGATCCCATACATCAGTTGGCAGTATGGTCCAAATTGTGACGTTAAGTGTGACAGAGTGGCCAGATCCCATCAGTTGGAGGTGTAGTCCAAATGGCTGGCAGATTTTGGTGGAGCACATGTGGTATTACAATGTGCGAAGTGCAATGAATCCATTTTGAGCAAACTCCTGATTCCAAAAATAGTGGGACACAACTCACTAAGATCTCTACTAATCACACTATTACTTGGTCATGGAGCTAGAAGGAATGAGCATCACCCTTGGAGAGATGAGCACTAAAGCCCCAATCAATAAACCTCCATAAAATGCTGACTTGCTGACTTGCCAACTTGCCAAAGTCTTTTACAGTAAGCCACTCAGGCAGAGACAATTCAAACTAAGGTCACTATATTGACAGAGCGTAAAGGCAAGAGACTCAAAAGATAATGAGGATGTTGATGATAATTCCACTGAATTCAAATATGGATTACATGGGGTGTATTCTGTATTAGATATATATCCTGGTATCAATCAGACTTGAGAAGTACAGGCACATGCGTGGTTCATTAGGGTATTTGAGTGACTACCTCGATAACAAATCCATGAGGTAAATGCCAATAGACCATACGACCTAAGTTTTCCACCTTTGTACATAACACACTCATCTGCAGGTAGAAGATGGTCATGAACGAAAATGCTCACAGCCATTTGGACTTTCAGAGATTTGATCTGACAACTTTGCCATCGTGAAGGTTTTTTTTCAATCTAACTACTTCACCAGCTGAATGTTTGTTATTTGTTAAAAGTTCAGTCACTGGTTGAATATCTAACCAATAATGGCCAAAAGTTCAGTCACTGGTTGAATATCTAACCAATAATGGCCAAAACATATCACTGGTTTATGTTCTGGATGATTTGTTGCAGATGATTAATCCAGTCATAAGCAGTACGAATTCCTTTCTGAACCTTTGGCCTGTCAGACAGTACAGATAGAAATTTATAGAGTAATTAACATACAAGAAATGAATCAAAACGACCATTAGGAAACCATCTAACTCTGCTTCATAGTCATTGCTTGATTCAGCGATGTGATCAAATGATATAGATATAGTATTCTTGATTGCAAAAGGTAGTGTGAAGACAATGAAGGACACAGACACAACGATAGCTGTGAGAGTGATGGAGTTCACTTTTCTCTCTCTCTGTCTCTGTTGTGTGTCTGTGGCAGCAAACTGGTCACCAGCTTCCTTCACTGATGTTCTTAACTTCACCACCAGCACGATGTTACCGATCATCAGACAAATAAAGGGCATCACGGAACGCACGAATAGGTCTGTTTTCATAAATACTTTGTTCAGAAACGCCAGATAGTGTTCTTTTGCATTACAGTGTCCATGTATAATTTGCATCCCATACAGATAATGAGAGTAAAACGAGCTGAAAAGGATGATAATGCCTACAATGATGCCCCAGGATGTCTTTGCTGTACAGAAAATGTTCACACGATGTGGCCACACCACAGACATGGCCCTGTGTGTCACCATCACCACCACAAGCCAGGCAGAACAGGCAGATGTTACATTGTATACGAAAGAACCTATCTTACATAAAGTGTCATTTAGGTCATACAGGTCGAATCCTATAAGTGTAGACACCCAGTCAAGGACAGGCGCATTTAAGATGAAAAAGAGATCAGTCACAGCCAGACACAGGTAATAACGGTCCAAGGAAGAATGGTTGGCTTGAAGTCTATGAAGAATGATGATAGTTATCACATTGCCAAACACACCCAGAGTAACAATGATGGGCACGCAAATAATCACCATCCAGTCTGATAGTCGACTTAATAACAAGCCATAATCAACATCATTGATGTCTACTGATAAGGCAGAGTCACCTATCATTATACTGGTCACAGTGATCATCATGTGTGTTACATTTCTTACTGATGATGTAGAATTCCCTGTCATGATATCAGACACAGTCATTATCAAGTGTGTCACATTTCTCTGATCTATGGTCGTGGATATGTACACCAGCTACCTGGTCTTTCTGAAGTCAACCTCCAGAGAAATCTTGGGAAATGTTTCTGTGACTATTTTTTTAATCTAGGGCAAGCTCATTCCTGTGAATATCAGTGAGTGTCTTATTTCAGAGCTAAGTAATTGTTACACAAGTGCTATGATGGATCAATGCTTTATTGTGATACAACTTGCTTCAATTCTTTCACATGAGGTAGTGGGGTTTTTGAGAGCTTTTCATGATTCCATCAACAAAACATGCATAATGAAACCCCCTATACTGAAGGTCACTCACATAACCTGGTGACCAGGTCAGTGTTCTTTGATGACATTGAACACAAAACGTTCCTCACAGAAAACTGAATAATCTCACGATATTATACACAACACGTGACTAAGATACAGACTGACATTCATCAAACCCATACACACATAGGAACAATGTAGAAAACTCAATCAAGGCATAATCTTATTAAATCCAATACACTGTTGAGTGATCAGTTAATTCATCCCCACTGCAGTGGTAATGCACACAGGAGATGACTGCTCTCGCCACTTAGTTAATCCTGTCTCCTGCTGTGTTCTGTATGTCCCCCAGCCAACAACCACACTGATCATGGGATTAGAAGAAGCAAAAGATGAGTAATGATGCCATATGCTGACAGTGTGAAGTATGCCATGAAATTCTGACTGTTGTCCAATGAAAATACAAATCAGTTATATCAACCCCTCAATTCAGCTTCATTCACTACTAAAAACAAGATGAAAAAAGAACCATGGTCAAAGGCTAATGATCTCTTTTTCACTGGGAAAAAAATGTTGTCAAGATTTTTTTTGACAGACTGATGTTAAAAGGTGTGTGTGTGTATGTGTGTGTGTGTGTGTGTGTGTGTGTGTGTGTGTGTGTGTGTGTGTGTGTGTGTGTGTGTGTGTGTGTGCATCCATGTTTATGTTAGCTTGGATGTATCTATGTTCATTGTTCTGGTGCACGCTGTGAAAGGAAAATAATATGTCTGTATATGAGGATTTGTTGAAAGCATTCAGGTGAATGGACCAGTAAGGAATACAAGCTGCAAGGAGCAGGTGATAGAAAACAGGCGAAAACAAAAACAAGTAGCAGTTAAAACGGAAGTTTCTGGCACAACAATTTAGAAGGTATGGACACTATTGAATGTAAATCTGGACTTGGTGAACCTGATTGTCATAAAATACAATCATGGGTACAGTTGTTGAAAGATATAACGTGGTGACTGGTTCATAAGGATGTGTTGCAAAGTGCGAATTATGTTGACATGTTGTCTGAATTGAACATTAAAACTAAAGTTTACTAACCTTGAACTGAGTTTATACATTAACTGCAAGACTATATAGGCTTTGACATATATTCATGTATGTGTTGCGATATATTACTTATGTTAACACGTTGTCTGAATTTAGATGCTAAATCCAACGCGTAAAAATCTTATACCCATTTCAGTCCTTGACTGGGAGCCAATGTAGATCTTAGCTGATCTACATGTACATGAACGTGTTGCAGAGTACTGGCTCTGGTGATGTCCAAACTTTGTCACATGTCATCATCATTATGTGCTCTACTGCATGGTGTTGCTGATCATGGCCTTCCATGTGAATCTATCCCTTGTCACTGCAAGTACTCTCCTACTCTGTTTTCATCCAGTCTGCAAGTCTGTCCAACATTTTCTCCCTAAATTTACATGGTGATCTCTTTCTCTCCAGCTTTCCTGTTGTGACCAGGTATTCTAATATCTCTTGCCTCACAAAATGTCCAGTAAATGTTGCTTGTCTTTTCCTGATCTACTTCATTAATGTTCTTTTTGTGTTTGTCTTTTTCAAGACTCTCTCGTTTGTTTTCTTTGCTGTCCCTGGAACTCAACAATATTAAAAAAAACACATTTTAGCTGCACCATTCTTGTTCTGTCTTTGTGTGTTGTTTTTCCATGCTTCGTATCCGTACGGCAGTATCAGTTCTATATAACACTGAAGACCTCTCTTCCTGACGTCAATTGACAGGTATTTGTTTGCAAGAACGCTTTTCATTTTCCTGAATGCTGTTTTAGCTTGGCTGATACTGCTGGCTATTTCTGATGTACATCTGCCGTCTGTTGTGATGGCTGTTCCCAGATACTTAAACGTATCAACTTGTCTTGATGACGATCAGGTGTCACCTGCTCAGCATGACATTCTCTATTATATGAAAGTTCTCTGTTGGGGCCCGTATTTATGCCGTTGGTTTTCCTTTTTCCTTTCTTTCAGCTGGCCATAACTGTCATGAGAATATACGATAGTGGTTTCTAGTTGCCTTCCTTTTGTCACAGGTAGGCGATGTTAAGTAACAGATGGTGCCTCTGCTACACTGACGCTATCTTTTCACTTACAATATTCTTAAGAGAGTATCACCCTGCTGTAGAAATTCCATTTGCACTAGCACTGCAATTATCGTGTAATGAAAGAATTCAAAATAATCGTGTTAAATGCCATAAGCCTGCATATAAATGCTACGTGTTGCCAAGGTCTTAAGGTTCTATCTAACTTATTTAGTTCTATTCACTATGTTGTATCAGTCTATCATTGAAATAAGCTAAGGTTAATCTAAATTGGCGAAAGCTATTTTCCTATCAAGGAACCCCGTGCATAATACGAAAATCACCATGAACACTCTCACCTTGACCAGGAATAACTTCAGTCATCGTTAGTTACTAGAATAAATGACTTGTATGATTGGCTGTAGACAGTGTGTGTGTGTGTGCGTGTGTGTGCGTGTGCGTGTATGTGTGTGTGTGAGTGTGTGTGTGTATGTGTATGTGCGTGTGTGTGTGTGTGTGTGTGTGTGTGTGTGTGTGTGTGTGTGCGCGCGCGCGCGCTCGCACGCGTGTGTGTATGTGTGATTCCAGCTCATTTATTGAATCTCCATTTTCATGGACGTCATTCTCTGGACTTCAGTTCCTGCCTGGTTGCTTTGTACATCCATTGCCACAGACTTTGGATTCTGAACTTTCATGTACTTGGACTTTGTTTTCTGAACTCTTCAGACAGACAGACACTCAAACAGAAACATTCACACGCAAACACACACACACACACAAGCGCGCGCGCGCGCGCACACACACACACACACACGCACACACACACACAAGACAAGACAGGCGAAAATTTTCGGCCAATTGGCCCTTGTCAAGCGTAAGATCACAAACAAACACCAGGTACAAAAATTAGGAGAAAAAGACTGAAACTTCCCTGCTGCTCCTTCCAGTGTGAGAAAATGGAATACTTTTCCTTTGAATATATTCCTTTTCTCACACTGGAAAGAGCAGCAGGGAAGTTTCAGTCTTTTTGTCGTAATTTTTGTACCTGGTGTTTGTTTGTGATCTTACGCTTGACAAGGGCTAATTGGCCGAACATTTGCGCCTGTCTTGTCTTGTTGTATTAAATATGCGTTTTTATTCTTTTTTCGTGTTTTTTTTCTGGTTCCTGACAACTTGAGTTTAATTACACCCTAAAACATTAAACGTAGGCCCGTTCACTGCCCATCTTTATGTTTCCTTCATTCTGGTGATGTCAGCTTAGTTTTTATAGTGTCCATTATCCTCTTCCTCCCCATTTCAAGACCTTACCAGTGCATAGGATTTTGCATGCGCTCAGGGAATTTGTCAGATAATTACTGGCATATTTGGGGATGCACTTATGGAATGTCCCATTGCGGTGGATTCCTCCGAAACAACCTGCAACTTCCAAAGTCCAAGCAGATTTGATCATAGATATCAATAGTATCACAGAATGGTAAACAGCAACTTTCGGGTCTGTGACAGCTTAAGCATTGATTCCTACTTTCTCAGATTGAAGCCTTGATGTCTCCAAAATAATGTTGAGACGAATTAAATAATATTGCTTAAAACAAATAACATTATATGGGTATAATTCATTCATGTTTGTATACCAATGACAATGATGGGAGCTTTTTCCAGTCTCTTTTGTTTTCCGTTTCAGTCTTGGGCTTTCTTTTCATTCAAAAACTTCTCCATATAAAATTATGAACAGCTCGAGTTAATTGATGATCGTTTTTTGTTTTTCTATTAAACAATTTTGAATGGGTGTCATTTGATTGACACAGCAATGTCATCTCTATCCATTTACTCGTGAATCCTGTGATATAACCTGTTGATTATAGCACAAAGTACGGCAGGGCTAGTTGCCTGTCTCCATATCCATATCTATGGTGTGACAGAGCTAGTTGCCTGTCTCCATTTCCATGTCTATGGTGTGACAGAGCTAGTTGCCTGTCTCCTTATCCATGTCTTTAGTGTGACAGAGCTAGTTGTCTGTCTCCTTATCCATGTCTATGGTGTGACAGGGCTAGTTGCCTGTCTCCATACCCATATCTATGGTGTGACAGAGCTAGTTGTCTGTCTCCTTATCCATGTCTATGGTGTGACAGAGCTAGTTGTCTGTCTCCTTATCCATGTCTATGGTGTGACAGAGCTAGTTGTCTGTCTCCTTATCCATGTCTATGGTGTGACAGAGCTAGTTGTCTGTCTCATATCCATGTCTATGGTGTGACAGAGCTAGTTGCCTGTCTCCATTTCCATGTATATGGTGTGACAGAGCTAGTTGCCTGTCTCCATTTCCATGTATATGGTGTGACAGAGCTAGCTGCCTGTCTCCATTTCCATGTCTATGGTGTGACAGAGCTAGTTGCCTGTCTCTGTACTCATGTCTATGTTGACACACGCACACACACACACGCAGACACTTCCTCCCTGTCTGTCTGTCTGTCTGTCTGTCAGTCTGTCTGTGTGCGAGTGTGTGTTGTGTGTGTGTGTGTGCGTGCGTATTTGTGTGTGATTGTGTGTGTGTGTGTGTGTCTGTGTCTGTGTGTGTCTGTCTGTCTGTGTGTGCGTGTGTGTGTGTGTGTGTGTGTGTGTGTGTGTGTGTGTGTGTGTGTGTGTGTGTGTGTGTGTGTGTGTGTGTGTGCCAGAGTCTTTATTATTTAGAAACAATGGATATTTATGCAATAATTTGATTAATGATGTGTAGTAAGTAAATTTTCATGAAATGCACAAAATCTTGTTTAATTTCATACCATGTGAGTCAGTCCCCCAACAGATTGAGAATATTTCTTTTTATATTAAAGCCCTGTCTTGTCAAACCATTTACAAAGTTGATAACATACTCTTCGTAGATGTCTACGGGGATCACTCCCAATTCTATTCCTTTGATCTTAGAGGAGATGAGTTGTCTATCTCTTGCGTGTCTTTTGTTAAGCAAAATAGGGATCAAAGAAGCTAGTGGCTACCAGGGGAAAAAAGACGAAACAGACAGATAGAGGAAATTTGGATGGATAAGGGGCAGGTAGGTAGTTGTGATGGATAAGACAGAGGGAGGAGAAGAGTAAGAATAGTAAGGGACAGGGGCAGTAGAGGTGATGGGATAGGACAGGAGAGGGGATAGTTCAGTAGAGGAGATAGGACAGTAGAGGGGTTTGGACAGTACAGGGATGGGACAGTAGACTGAATGGGACAGTAGAGGGGATAGGACAATAGAGGGGATGGGACAGTAGAGGGGATAGGACAGTAGAAGAGATAGGACAATACAGGGGATGGGACAGTAGAGGAGATAGGACAATAGAGGGGATAGGACAATAGAGGGGATGGGACAGTAGAGGAGATAGGACAATAGAGGGGATGGGACAGTAGAGGGGATGGGACAGTAGAGAAGATGGGACAGTAGAGGTGATGGGACAATAGAGGGGATGGGACAGTAGAGGGGATGGGACAGTAGAGGGGATAGGACAGTAGAGGGGATGGGACAATAGAGGGGATGGGACAGTAGAGGGGATGGGACAGTAGAGGTGATGGGACAGTAGAGAAGATGGGACAGTAGAGGGGATGGGACATTAGAGGGGATGGAACAGTAGAGGTGATGGGACAGTAGAGGGGATGGGACAGTAGAGGGGATGGGACAGTAGAGGGGTTGGGACAGTAGAGGGGATGGGACAGTAGAGGGGATGGGACAATAGAGGTGATGGGACAGTAGAGGGGATGGGACAGTAGAGGTGATGGGACAGTAGAGGTGATGGGACAGTAGAGGTGATGGGACAGTACAGGGGATGAACAGACAGAGGATAGGCCAGACAGGGAGTGGTACAGCACAAAATATGGAGCAGTTGAAGGCTTGGGATAGACAGGGGATGGGACAGACAGGGATGGGACAGACAGGGGATGGAACAGACAGGGATGGGACAGACAGGGGATGGGACAGACAGGGGATGGAACAGACAGGGGATGGGACAGACAGGGGATGGGACAGATAGGGGATGGGATAGACAGGGGATGGGACAGACAGGGGATGGGACAGACAGGGGATGGAACAGACAGGGGATGGGACAGACAGGGGATGGGACAGATAGGGGATGGGATAGACAGGGGATGGGACAGACAGGGGATGGGACAGACAGGGGATGGAACAGACAGGGGATGGGACAGACAGGGGATGGGACAGATAGGGGATGGGACAGACAGGGGATGGGACAGACAGGGAATGGGACAGACAGGGGATGGAACAGATAGGGGATGGGACAGACAGGGAATGGGACAGACAGGGGATGGAACAGATAGGGGATGGGACAGACAGGGGATGGGACAGACAGGGTATGGGACAGACAGGGATGGAACAGACAGGGATGGGACAGTGTGGGGATTGGACAGTACAGGGGATGGAACAGACAGAGGATGGGACAGACAGGGGATTGGACAGTACAGGGGATGGTAAATAAAAAACAACCCACCTGAATTGAAGGAGAGGATCGTGCAGGAATCGTTGCAAGACCACTATATATCCATATCCATCCAGGTCAGACAAGCATCTGTCTGCTACTTCCACCAGACCTTAAGTAGTGGTCTGGGTGCTAGTGTTTTGCATTATATGATGAATCAAACCCATGTCCAGGATGCTTTTCATGCATGCAAAGGATACCATGGTAACAAAACACAATTTCCTGTCAAAATTATGTGGTAAAAGTCACATTTACTTCTAAACAAAAACTACACGCATTATTTAACAATTAAATAACAGATCATAACCTGTCAACTGGGATCTGAAGATTAGTTGGACAATTGGAATTATATCACTGTTTTTGTTGCAAAGGATATCTCAAATGTTAGACCACGAAAAATCGAAATTACTGTATCTGTGAACTGTAAGAAAGATAGGACATGTTAAAGAACAGGAGATAATTGAATAATGCTTTGAACAAAGAATGTATTTTGTGAATATTTTGCCTGAATTTGTATATCATGGACGCGAGCTGTCTGGAACAATGAGGGATCAGGTGCTGAGTGGTTGAGAAACCAGCATTAATTAATTTTTCTGACAAACACTTAATTTCATGAACTGACAGTCAGAATATTGTATTTTATAGCATTTGTATCATCTGATGTAAATCAGAAAGACCCTTTTCCAGTGTAAAATAATTTTTGTATCTTTAAAACAGCAATGATAAATCAGCTCCACTATCAGTTGTATCCAATAGAGACCCCATCTGTGAAATGTTTTGGACAATACTTTTTTCTCCTGTACTATTGACAGTATAGTAACATAGTGTGTGTGTCAAATTTAGCTTTTCTAAAGTTCTCAGAGAGGTACGTTCAGTATACGTGGCATAACTGATTTTTTTTCATATCAATATTGTTTTTGCTCATGAGATTATCTACAAAATTTTCAATAAATTGAATAGTATGCCAATTTGGAGTTTTCTCTGGATAATCAGTTTGACAAAATTCACTTTGGAGAGATGAACAGTACGTGCCCCAGCAACAAACCCCCATGAACTGCCGACACTAAAGGCGTTTACATATAGTCACACAGGAGGGAGAAATTCAAACTGAAAACACTATGACACCAGAGAATAAAAGCAACAGAGTCAAAGCATAATGAGGATGGTGATAATAATTCCATGGAATTCAAATAAGGATTGAGATTTATCAGATCCATGAGGTGGATGACACTGAACTGTGTGGCTTCAACTTTCCACCTGTGCACATAACACGCTCAGTTTCGGTAGAAGACAGTAATGGATGAAAAAATTCAGTCATTTGGACTGATCAGACTTTGATCTGACAACTTTCTAGTCATCAAACCTTTTTTTAACAAATCACTGTAGTAACTGAATGTTATTTGCTAAATGTCCAATCACTGGTTGAATATTAACAACGACCAAAATTGATAATCGATTTATGTTTTGGAGGACCTAGAGCAGAACACTAATCCATTCATGAGCTTTAAGAATTCTTTTCTAAACCTCTGGCCTGTCAGGCAGTACAGATAGAAGTTCATAGAATAATTGAAATAAGAGATAAATTCCAAAACATTATCTAGAAAGAAATTTAACATCACATCCTGAACATTGTTTGAATCAATATCAAGAACAAATGATATAGATATAGAATTCTTTATGGCATAAGGTAATGTGAAGACAATGAAGGACACAGACACAACGAGAGCTGTGAGAGTGATGGAGTTCACTTTTCTCTCTCTGTGTCTCTGTTGTTTGTCTGTGGCAGTGAACTGGTCACCAGCTTCCTTCACTGACGTTTTTAATTTCACCACCAGCACGATGTTACTGATCATCAGACCAATGAAAGGCAGCACAGAACGCATGAGTAGGTCTGTTTTCATAAACATTTTGTTGAGAAATACCAGATAGTCTTCTTTTGCATCACAGCGCCCATCTAAAATTTTCATCCCATAGAATACGTGAGAGTGAAACAAGCTGACAAAAATGACGACGCCCACAATGATGCCCCAGGATGTCTTTGCTGTACACAGCACGTTCACACGATGTGGCCACACCACAGACATGGCCCTGTGTGTCACCATCACCACCACAAACCAGGCAGAACAGGTGGCCGTTACATTACTCGTGAAAGTAACAATCTTACATATGGTGTCATGAAGAGCTGACAATTCGAATCTTATACATGTGGAGATCCAGATATTGAGCGAATCCACAAGAGTGAAACAGAGATCCGTCACAGCTAGACACAGGAAATAACGGTCCATGGAAGAACGGCTGACTTGAAATCTATAAAGAATGACGACAGTCATCACATTGCCGAATACACCCAGGATTACAACTATGGGCAGACCAATAATGTTGACCCACATTGCTGTGTGCTTCAGGGACAGATCATTAATGCCTAGTGATAAGGCAGAGTCGTCTTTCATGATACTGGTCACAGTCATGATCATGTACGTGACATTTCTTACTGATGATGTAAAATCCCCTGTCATGATATCAGACACAGCCACCATCAAGTGTGTTACATTTCTCTGATCCATGGTCCTGGATACGTACACCAGCTACCTGGTGTTTCTGAAATCAGCAATCAGTGAAATCTGTGGAAATACTTTAGTGACAATTTCTAAATCTCAAGCAAACTCAGGTCTGTGAATATCAGTGACTGTTTTATGTCAGGGCTAATTCTTTTTATAAATTGTATTTAGAAATAGTTACTTGATACTATAATAGAGGTTGTTTAACTTAGATCGTAACTGGCTTCACGTAGCAATTTTCTAACGCAAGACGCTAGAATCCTAGCGTTACGTTGTGAGCGGCGAGTTTGCTGAACGCTATACCCTAGCGTTCCTGCATCTGCATTTCTCCGCGAGAACGCTAGTGGGCTAGCGTTACGATGTGAAAAAGTTAAACACAAAATATTTGATGCAGCCAACTGAATAATGTCATAATGTTATACACAACACACGAATGAAGTACAGAGCAACGTTCATCAAACTTAGACACACATGGGAACAGTGTCAAAGTGGTCAATGAAGATATAATCTGATTAAATCCAGTGAACTATTAAGTGATCAAATTAGTTCATCGTCTTAGGAGATGACTGCTCTCGCCAGTTAGTTAATCCTGTCTGTTGCTGCATTCTATTGCTCTCCCCATCCATTAATCCCCACCCAACAACCGTACTGATCGTGGGATTAGAAGAAACAAAAGATGAGTAAAAATGTGTTTGTTTCTTTGTATGTTTTTGAATAAAACAATGCACGCACAGTGGAAATACGCCTTCAAATTTCAAGTTAAAATTTTCCTTTCAGCGTCCTGTATTAATGTGTACTTTTTCTGCAGATGTTGACAATGACCAGTTCACTGAACCAGTTTTGTGAAATTTGTGCTACACGAAAATACATTGTATAGACTGGAGAAGAGACTGTTTTCTTTTGATTGTTGTTCCTTTGCTTTGAAGGAACAAGTATTTAACATGTACACAATGTGACCAATATGTGACACATTTGTGATCAGCATGTACCATACAAACTATTTCACCGATATTTTTTCTTTGGCTTTATTGTTTCGTTGCTTCATTTTCTGTACCACTCTTGTCACTACTCCTATCGCGCTCATCTGGGATCTCCAACAACCCCCCAGAGCTACCAAACCTGAGGTTACTATGGGAGCAGAAAATGAAGACTAAAAGATAGTGAGACAATTGTTCTATATGCTATGATTATGACAATGAAAATAATAGTGATGATGCAGTGGACTTCCATTTCAGATTGATACCATGTGAGAGGGTTGTATTCCAGACTTACTTTCACAATATACCTGGCGTCGACCAGGTCTGAGACACACACCTGCAGTGTTATGTCATGAAATTTAAGCAACATCCTTATTAGTGTATCTGTATCAATGGCTGAGAGTCCACTGTATGGTCCTAGTCTTTCAAATCAACCTGTAGCATGATTCACTCTGTGTAGGAGCCAGTTGGGGCCAAAACATCCCACCATAATGTTTTGGAATGATGGGGGTTCGAATCCATGACCTTGTCACTAATCCATTGGGATACACACATGCACACGCACGTACACACATGCACACGCACGTACACACATGTACACGCACGTACACACATGCACACGCACGCACACACACGCACGCACACACACACACACACACACACAAGCACACACACACACACACACACACACACACACACACACATATCAAGCACATGTGCCTTCTGGCCTGTGCATGCTACAGATCCCGTGACAGTTTAAAATCGTGAAGAGCAGGGCCTTGCCTGGCTGCTTTGGTATAAAACATTGGAGAAATAGGTTGATTTCCCAGGTCCCTGTACTTGAAGACCAATTAGCCTTCTTGCCTTTCTGAAGTCTTGGTAAGAAAATATGTGGCGCTGCACTGTGGCGACGTGCTCTTACAAAGAAGAGCAGCCTGAGTTTCACATGGTAACTCCACTGTGCCAAAAGAAAGGAATACTAATGTGAATATGAATGTGAATATGAATGTAAATATGAATGTGAATATGTATTTGAATATAAATATGAATATGAATGTAACATAACTGAACGAGTAAATTGCAGAGGAAAAGAAGAACACGTGGTATTACCAATAACTCTCCAGTCAAATAAGACTTCACAAAGTTTGAACAAGAGATGCTTGATTATCGTTAAGCAAAGGAATGTGGTTTTTGAAACGGATTCATAGGGGAAATGTTGACATGTGCTAAATCTTAATGTTCATCTTTAAACTTCCAATGTATTAAATATCATTGTGTATATTCTGTATATTGTGGGGAGTTCATATGTCAACATTTTCTTTACATTTGGTATAAAATATTGTTTGTTTTTTGTTTCATTTATTGTTTTGTTGTCATTCTTCGTTGCCACATTGTGTGTTAGATGTCTGTTTGTTGTGAAACAGAAAATGAAATTTTTAAAAAAGGAAATAAGAGGGAAGCAGGGAGAATTTTAAGAAATTTTGAGAAATTCTACATGGGAGATAACTCCATGACTCTCAAGAGTTATGTTACTTAGTTGAGCAAAAAAAGTTTTTAAAACATTTGAACAAGAGAACTAAAAACCGAAACAAAGCAGAG
>JAPXFY010000025.1:4987517-4990017 GCA_030674185.1 Monoplex corrugatus | reverse complement strand
GTAATTTCATGCATAGATTCACATAAATATATGGAAGCAACAGTTGTTTTATTGTACATGGTAGTGATGCAACGTTTTTCCCCAACACACGGAAAACACCCTATGTCAAAAAACGTCTGCACTCAAGGGGTTTAATATTAAGGAACATGGTATATATTCTTTCTCTCTATTGTTAAGTGCTGCATAGGTCCTTCTTTATTGTCCCACAGATCCTTTTTTCTATACGCTTTTTTTAATCATATTTTCCGCATAAGACATATGCTTGCACAAATCTTAAACGTGCACATGCACACACACGTGTGGACATACGCATAAGATACACAGTCCAGCTTACTGTGTGGATATATATATACATATTATGTATATATAGATATATATATACATATACCTAGGTAGAAAGAAACTCTAGGGAGAGCTAGACAACAGAAGGTCTTCAGAGAAGTAACCCCCTTTAGACAAGTGTTTCGGCCCTGAACTCCTTACACTCTTAGGGGGGCTGGGCCACATCCAGGTCATGACTCCTGGATGCCCTTCTGCTGTTGTCTATTTTTTTTTTTTTTCCCCACGCGGGGAGCGAACCTGGGCGATTCTGCGCTTCAGAACTGCGGTACGCGGTTTTACCAATGTGCTAACGGGGCACACATCATCTGTAGGGAATTTAATCCTTATGAAGTTCATTTTTGGTTCCTCCTTGCCCAGATCCAGCTTGAGCTCCTTTCTGCTGCCTCTGCCATCGCTTTAAGGGCTCTAGTCCTCTTCTTCCCAGAAATGGCGAGTTGTTTCATGAGATCATAAGCGGAGGTGCCCACAAACCCTCTTGCCCCGACCTCTATGGCGAAGATTTTGACCCGCAGACCTGCTTTCTTCAGGGTGCTGGCAAGACCGGCGTATTTTTCGGTCTTATAGATATGTGCTTCTTCCATTCTGCTTTCGTATGGCACAGTGAGTTCTATCAGAATCACTTGTTTCGAGGAGTCAGAATGGAGAGCGATGTCTGGTCTCATGCCTGTCTTGCTGATGACATCTGGGTAATTTCTCCACTCTGGGAGGTCTGCTGTACACTCCCAGTCGACTGCTCCATCCAGAAGACCCTTTGGCAATGTGCTGGTTGTCATAGCAATTTCGGGCCAGACCTGTTTCCCTCCTGCTTTGTAGAACATTGTCATAGCAACTGGTGCGTTTGGGGTCATGGTTTTTTCGCTAACCACGTCTGTGATCACTTTCAGAACTTGGTTGTGCCTCCATGTATACCTTCCTTGGGCTAGCGCAACTTTGCAAGAGTTTAGGACATGTTCCACTGTTTGTTTCTTCTGACAGAGCGGACATGCTGGGTCATCTGATTTTCCCCATTTCACTAAGTTTGCATTCGAGGGGAGCAGGTCATATACAGATCTGAGGAGGAAGCTTATCCTTAGAGGAGCCATGTGCCATATATCGTTCCAGCTGAGACTTCTTTGGAGTGCACTGTCCCATGTTGTCCATTGCCCCTGTTGACCTTGCTGGACTGCCTTCTGCACTCTTTTGACATCTTCTTCTTTCTTCAACTCCTGTATGAGCATGTCTCTTTTTTCCTTCCCTTTGGCTTTGGACCACCACTGCATTTTTGTTACTCCCAGTCCCTGTCTGTTGGTTTGCGTGTGTCCAATTATTTCTTTGATGCTGAGGTTTCTCTTGGCATTGTTTACAGCCTCTTGGACTTTCCATTTTTTGCCAGTTCTCAGCTTTGGCTGAACTGATCTCACGATATTGTCTTTCGATTCCTCCAGCATGCTCAACAGTCTTGCTTTTCCAACTTTGTATTCCTCCACTATGGATTTGAGAGGTAGTTTCAGCATTGCTTGACGACAGTAGAATGCAACATCAGTGAGACCAGGTGGGACACCGAGCCATTTTCTTGTGTATTTGTTGATTTTGGCTTCCATTGCTTCCACTGTGCTGGTGCAAATGTCATAGATTAGCAGTGCCACAGCAGCTTTGGTATCAGCATGAACTGTAGACACCAGACTTTGTATTTGCCTGGCAGTCCGCAGTTATCTATTTTCTTCAGGCCTTCTTCTGCTGTTTGCTTTGTTTCACATCCCCTTTGTGTGTCTTTCAGGGAGTCATCATACCATCTTCCGAGACTTTTTACTGGCTCTTCTGTGACAGTGGGGATGGCTTGGTTGGCTACCATGAATTTGACTAAATCTGCCACTTTTCCTTTTCGCAGTAAGAGACTTCGGGATTTCTTTGGTTTGAACCTCATTCTTGAAGAGGACCAGCTCATCCAGCTGCTTTAAGATTTGGTGTGTCTCTTCCTCATCCGTGGACAAGACCGTTGTGTCATCCATGAAAGCTTTCAGAGGAGGCATCTGGTATCCATCTCCCAGATTCACTGGACCTGAACTCTTCATTGCAGCTTTCAAGATGACTTCCATTGCCAACACGAACAGTATGGGAGAAATTGCACAGACCATTGCAATGCCCACCTCTAGGTCTATCCAGTCCGTGGTGTATTCTT
>JAPXFY010000025.1:4950017-4982517 GCA_030674185.1 Monoplex corrugatus | reverse complement strand
AAAGTCTTTTACAGTAAGTCACTCAGGCAGAGACAATTCAAACTAAGGTCACTATGTTGACAGAGTGTAAAGGCAAGAGAGTCAAAAGATAATGAGGATGTTGATGATAATTCCACAGAATTCAAATATGGATTACATGGGGTGTATTCTGTATTAGATATATATCTTGGTATCAGTCAGACTTGAGAAGTTCAGGCACCTGCGTGGTTCATTAGGGTATTTGAGTGTTTCGTTCTTTCTACAGCCAACTCGGAAGACAGGGCAATACTTCTTCGTCTTTACTCCTCACTGTCTGATTCTCAACTGTCTATATATATATATACATTTCACAGTGAACAGCAATCAGTTATCATTTAAACGAATATCATGCCGTGCTGTTATCCGCACGCTGTTTACTGTCAACACGCGTCACATCTCCCTTTCTTTAAGGAAACAAAATCAATAAATCATTTTTCCTATCTTTCAGTCCATACGAAATAAATGTGTTTCCTACCTTTATCACAACATTAACTTAACACTCATTCTTTCTCTCACGCACAGGGCCCAATCATTCATTCACCTCATTTCATCTCTGATCATTATACTATCCATCATCATCATGTCCATATTTCGCAATGCTTTCAGTTTATCTGATTGTGGTAGAGTCTTCAGTTTCATTCATATTTCAGGAAATCTGGCCTTTTGCTTTGTCTTCCAGATCTTGTTCTGTAAGGAGAACTAACTGGTTCGGGTTGTCCTGTCCTTGTTTGTTTGATAACTTCATCTGGCGCCTTGAAGCTGGTTGTCTCAGACATTTTGATGACTGGTGACTGATCAGATGAGTTCTCACAGACAGACGATGCTGGCGTCCTGATATCTGTTCCAGTTCCAGTTTTCTTGTTATCTTCGAGCATCTTTTTTGATGGAATGATGATTTGCTGTTGCTTGCCCGATGTGTCGCTTTCCTGATGTCTTCCAGAAATCATCTTTCTCTGGACAAGTCGTTGAGGGTTGATTGTCTGCTGAAGCTCCGTTTCTGTTGTGTCTCGTAGCTGACGACGATTCCTTCTGTACTGACGTCCGTCCTCTGTGCGAATGTTGCATGACCGGATGTTCACCTGTTGGTCTACTTTGGCGCTGATCCACTTTTTGGATCCTGGAGGTTGGAATTTCACAATCTGTCCGGACTCAGTTCTGTCAGCTCTACTGCGCTTCTGTTGTAGTAGTGCGCTTGCTTCAGTTTCCTTTTCTCAAGTTCTTTCTTGATTGGTACAACTGTAGGTTGGAGTAATGTCTTTGACGTCAGTACCTGTGTTCGTGTTCTTCTGCCGAACAGTCTCTGAGCAGGCGAACTGTTTACAGTCTCTGTCGGGATGTTTCTCAGCTCAAGTAAAGCGAGGAAGGGATCTTGATTGTTGTGTTCTGCTTTCTTCATGCACGTCTTTGCAGCCTTCACCGCGCTCTCTGCTTTTCCATTGGATTGAGGGTAGTGTGGTGAGCTTGTTACGTGTTCAAACCCATATGTTTTTCTGAACTTTCTAAACTGGTTTGATGTGAATTGAGTTCCACAGTCCGTTGTCAGGCGTTCTGGTATTCCGTGTCTTGCCAAGTGTCTCTTCAGACAGATGATGACCTCTTTGGATTCTCTTGTTTGTAACCGATCAATCTCAAAGAAATCAGAGTAGTGATCAACCGTGACTAGGTATTCATTGCCATTATGTTCAAAGATGTCACAAGCGATGTATTGCCAGGGCAGGTCAGGGATCTCTATACTGATAAGTGGTTCCTTCTGCTGACCATGTTGGTATGTGTTACAGGCGCTGTATGTTTTGACAAAATCTTCAATGTCCATGTTCATCCTGGGCCAGTAGACTACCTCACGTGCTCTTCTTATGCAGCTCTGAATTCCTGAGTGGCTTGCATGAAATTTCTCAAGGATGTCTGCTCTTTCGCATTCAGGTACAATTACTCTGTGGCTTTTGAAGACAAGTCCGTTGTGGACTGACAGTTCCTCCCTGAAAGGAAAGTATTCTTGTAACTGTATTGAAAGTTGTTGTTTCTCCTCTGGCCAACCTTGTAGAATGACAGCTTTCGGGGTTTTCATGGTTGCATCTTCCTGAGTTGCTTGCTGCAGACTGTTCAGTCTCTCTTGGCTGATGGCCAGTTCTTGTAATGAGTCTGTTTTCTCCAGGTCTGTGAGGAAAACGGCTTCCTTGTGGGTAACTTGCTGTTCTGCTTTTCCCACTTCTGACACCATGTTTCGTTCTTTCTTCAGACTGCTCTGCTGAGGGTGTCAGCCAGGTGCATCTCAGATCCACGCTTGTACACTACCGTGTACCTGAACTTCTGAGTTCTGAGTAGCATCCTCTGAATCCTCTTAGGTGCTGAGAGCAGGCTCTTCTTGTGAATGGTCTCTAGTGGTTTGTGGTCGGTCTCCACCAGGATGTCTCGTCCATAGACGTATCTCTCAAACATTTCCAGACTGAAGAGTATTGCCAACATCTCCTTTTCTATTTGAGCATAGCTTTTTTCTGTTTCGGTCAAGGCTCGTGATGCGTACTGAATCGGTTGACCATCCTGCATGAGACAAGCTCCAAGTCCAAACTGTGAAGCATCACACTGAAGGGTGGTTGTACGCTTTCCTGAAGAGTCAAAGTAGCGAAGTATCGGTGGCTCAGAGAGTATCTTCTTCACTTTCTTCAGGGCTTCTCCGTGGACATCTTCATCCCATCTGAAGTGGACGTCTTTTTTTACCAGTTCTCTGAGTGGTGCTGCTGCCTCAGACAGGTTTGGTGCAAATTTCTGAAGGTATCCAACTACACCGAGTAGTCTCTGCACAGCTGCTTTGTCTTCTGGCACTGGGAGTTGTTGGACAGCGTCCAATTTCTTTGGGTCGGTTTTCAAGCCTTCTCTTGAGAAGATGTGTCCCAAATATGATATTTCTGTTCGTTTCATCTCAACCTTCTCCTTGTTGAGTTTGATTCCAGTCTCTCAGCATCGTTGTAGCAAACAGTTCAGGTTGGTATCATGAACTTGTGCTCCTGCTTTGTCGGTTGGTCCTCTGCCAAAAACAAAGATGTCATCATGAACCGCCACCACGCCTGGCAGTCCTGCCAGAGCGATGTCAATCCTCCTCTGGAATTCTTCTGGGGCTGGTGAAATTCCAAAGGGCATTCGTTTCCATCGGTATTTGCCAAAAGGCGTCTCAAATGTTGTCAGGTAGCTGCTGTCTTCGTCCAGTTCAACGTGCCAAAACCCGTTTTTCGCGTCCAGGTGTGTGAAGTATTTTGCATCTTTGAGGAGAGGCAGTACGTCATCAATGGTTGGCATGGGGTATTCGTTTCTCCTGAGGGCTTTGTTCAGTGGCTTAGGGTCGATGCACAGTCTGACTTTCCCATTTCTCTTTGTTGTTACGACCAAACTGCTTATCCACTCCGGTGGCGTGTCTACTTTAGTGACCACGTCCAGTTTTTTCAACCTCTTCAGCTCGTCCTTCACTTTCTCTTGCACTGCTATCGGCCACTTTCTGCAAGGCATCTTCACTGTAGCAATACTGGGGTCTGTTTCTAGGTGTAATCTCCCTTCTAGTTTTCCTTCTCCTTCAAAGACATCGTTGTACTTTGTGAGCATATCTTTTGCATTTTCCTCCTCTTTCTGATTCGCTGCTATCGTTGCAATGTTCTCTTCATTGATCGTCAACAATTGCATGTGCTGTACAGCTTTCAGTCCCAGTACTGGCTTACAGTCCGTTTTGGTGATCGCGAAGTTGACTTTGTATTTCCTTCTGTTCTTGGGGTTTTTCACTCGCAGCACTATCTCTCCCACAGGCTTCATTTCTGTTCCGTTGAACATCACCAGCTTCTTCTTCGTCTCTTGCAGGTCAGACTTTCTTTCATCTCCTGTGACTTCTCTGTACAGGCTCTCAGACATCACGTTTGTTGTTGCACCGATGTCAAGAAGAAATCTTACCGGCATCTCATTTATCAGCATTTTGCTCGTATGTTTCTCTCCTTTTTTCTGGTTTTGTCTTCGATCCCGAGGATTTCATTATCGCTTTCAGTGTCAGTCTCTTCTTCTTCGAAGTGCCGAACTCTTGTTTTCTTTTGATTTTTCTTGGGTGTTCTGCAGCATGAAGCAAAGTGATTATTTCCTCCACAAGCTTTGCATTTTCTTCCAAATGCTGGACATTTCTCTTTTGCTCTTGGGTGCTTTCCACCACAATATCCGCATTTCTCTCTGTACTCTGGTTTGTTTCCTTTGCTATACTGCTTCGCTGTCTTCTTTTCTTTGAAAGCTTGGACTTCTTGCGTGTCCTGCGTTTTTCTCATCATTTGGACGGTTTGATGTTGACTTGATTCATGCGCTCTGCACATATCAGTACATGCAGTCAATGTCAGCTGTCGCACTTCCAGTAATTTTGATTGCAGAGTCTCGTCATGTACACCCAGTATGATCTGATCTCTCAACAGTCTGTCTTCCAGTGTACTATAGTTACAGGTCTTGATCAGTCTCCGCAGTTCTGCTATAAACTGTTCGATAGATTCTCCTGCTGCTTGATGTCTGCAGTTGAATCTGAATGCTTCGTAAGTTTCATTGGTTGAACCCACACAGTATTCTTCGAATTTCTGGAGAACAGTGTCAATGTCATTTCTTTCAGCTTCATTAGCAAATGCCAATCCTTCATAGATGTCCATAGCATCCAGCCCGATGCAAGAAAGAAAAACTGCTGTTTTGTATGTTGAGTCTTCTTCTGTCTGTGTTGTCACAATTTCATAGCTGTCCCAAAGCCTCTTGAATTTCCTCCAGCTGCTCTGCAGGTTTCCTCCATTCACATCAAGTTTAGGAGGCAAGGGAATCTTGGCATGTCGTCGACTGGCTCTTCTCTCTTCTTGTTCATCTTCCATGGTTGAACTTTAGTCTTCAATATTCTGGATTTTTGTTGGAGTTCGTAATCACGATTCTGACACCATGTTTCGTTCTTTCTACAGCCAACTCGGAAGACAGGGCAATGCTTCTTCGTCTTTACTCCTCACTGTCTGATTCTCAACTGTCTATATATATACATTTCACAGTGAACAGCAATCAGTTATCATTTAAACGAATATCATGCCGTGCTGTTATCCGCACGCTGTTTACTGTCAACACACGTCACGTGAAGTGTGACAAAATGGTCAGATGGGATACTTTAAATAATACGAGAAGATTGTAAGACGCTGCTGTTTTCACACCTACCTCAGTTATCAGAGTTTAGGCACTTCTTGGTCTGTGTGACCTTACCTTGGTGCCTTTCCTTTCATACTTATATTTTTAGGATTCCTGCATGGCCCACATCTTTGACCAACATGTGGTAATGATCCATCCATAAAGAGTTGATAAATGTGTCCACACTGAAACATATTGACAGGCAGAGAGAGAAAGAGAGAGAGACAGGAGAGGTAGACAGACAGGAGACAGACAGACAGACAGGAGAGATAGACAGACAGACAGGAGAGATAGACAGGCAGGAGACAGACAGACAGTCATATTACAAAGTAAATATTGTTCTTGTACAAAGCTATGATCCAAACTCATTGGACTCACTGTGCATGACACCTAATTAGACACTTAAGTTGATCATTGAGAACTCAATCTTTTAGGTATGGATTACATGGGGTGTATTCTGTATTAGATATATATCCTGGTATCAATCAGACTTGAGAAGTACAGGCACCTGCGTGGTTCATTAGGGTATTTGAGTGACTACCTCGATAACAAATCCATGAGGTAAATGACAATAGACCATACGACCTACGTTTTCCACCTTTGTACATAACACACTCATCTGCAGGTAGAAGACGGTCATGAACGAAAATGCTCACAGCCATTTGGACTTTCAGGGTTTTGATCTGACAACTTTACCGTCGTGAAGGTTGTTTTTTTTCAATCTAACTACTGCACCAACTGAATGTTTGTTATCTGTTAAATGTTCAGTCACTGGTTGAATGTCTAACCAATAATGGCCAAAATATATCACTGGTTTATGTTCTTGACGATTTGTTGCAGATGATTGATCCAGTCATGAGCTGTAGGAATTCCTTTCTGAACCTTTGGCCTGTCAGGCAGTACAGATAGAAATTTATAGAGTGATTGGCATACAAAAAAAAAACCAAAATGGTCATTAGAAAATCATCCAACTCTGCTTCATAGTTATTGTTTGGATCAGCAATGTGATCAAATGTAATAGATATAGTAGTCTTGATGGCATAAGGTAATGTTAAGACAATGAAGGACACAGACACAATGAGAGCCGTGAAAGTGATGGAGTTCACTTTTCTCTCTCTGTGTCTCTGCTGTGTGTCTGTGGCAGCAAACTGGTCACCAGCTTCCTTCACTGACGTTCTTAACTTCACCACCAGCACGATGTTACTGATCATCAAACAGATGAAAGGCAGCAATGAAAACATGAGTAGCTCTATTTTCATAAACACTTTGTTCAGAAACGCCAGATAGTGTTCTTTTGCATTACAGTGCCCATGTATAATTTGCATCCCATACAGATAATGAGAGTAAAACAAACTGAAAAAGATGACGATGCCCACAATGATGCTCCAGGATGTATTTGCTGTACACAGCATGTTCACACGATGTGGCCACACCACAGACATGGCCCTGTGTGTCACCATCACCACTACAAGCCAGGCAGAACAGGGGGATGTTACATTATATACGAAAGCACCTATCTTACATATAGTATCATTTAGGTCATAAAGGTCGAATCCTATAAGTGTAGACACCCAGTCAAGGACAGGCGCACTAAAGATGAAAAAGAGATCAGTCACAGCAAGACACAGGTAATAACGGTCCAAGGAAGAATGGTTGGCTTGAAGTCTATGAAGAATGATGATAGTTATCACATTGCCAAACACACCCAGGGTAACAATGATGGGCACACAACTAATCACCATCCAGTCTGATAGATGACTTAATAACAAGCCATAATCAACATCATTGATGTCTACTGACAAAGCAGAGTCACCTATCATTATACTGGTCACAGTGATCATCATGTGTGTTACATTTCTTACTGATGATGTAGAATCCCCTGTCATGATACTAGACACAGTCATCATCAACTGTATTACATTTCTCTGATCTATGGTTAGAGAAATCTTGGGAAATGTTTCTGTGACTGTTTTTGAACCTAGGGCAAGCTTATTCCTGTGAATATCAGTGACTGTCTTATTTCTGAGCTTAGTAATTGTCACACAAGTCCTATGACGAATGAATGCTTTATTGCAGTAAAATTTGCTCCAGTTCTTTCACATGTTGGAGTACAGTTTTTGAGAATTTCACATGATTCCATCAACAAAACGTGCATGATGAAATCCCATATACTTAAAGTCAGTCACATAACCTGGTGACCAGGTCATTGTTCTTTGATGATATTAAACTCAAAATGTTCCACACAGAAAACCAAATGGTTGGCTTGAAGTCTATGAAGAATGATGATAGTTATCACATTGCCAAACACACCCAGGGTAACAATGATGGGCACACAAATAATCACCATCCAGTCTGATAGTTGACTTAATAACAAGACATAATCAACATCATTGATGTCTACTGATAAGGCAGAGTCTCCTATCATTATACTGGTCACAGTGATCATCATGTGTGTTACATTTCTTACTGATGATGTAGAATTCCCTGTCATGATATCAGACACAGTCATTATCAAGTGTGTTACATTTCTCTGATCTATGGTCATGGATACGTACACCAGCTACCTGGTCTTTCTGAAATCAAAGTCGAGAGAAATCTTGGGAAATGTTTCTGTGACTATTTGGCATCCTAGGACAAGCTCATTCCTGTGAATATCAGCGACTGTCTTGTTTCAGAGCTTAGTAATTGTCACACACGTCCTATGATGAATGAATGCTTTATCGCGGTAAAACTTGCTTCAGTTCATTCACATGTGGGAGTAGAGTTTTTGAGAATTTCACATGATTCCATCAACAAAACGTGCATGATGAAATCCCATATACTTAAGGTCAGTCACATAACCTGGTGACCAGGTCATTGTTCTTTGATGATATTAAACTCAAAATGTTCCACACAGAAAACCAAATAATGTGATATAATACACAATACATGACTAAAGTACAGACTGACGTTCATCAATTCAGTTTCAATTTCTAATTTCTCAAGATGTTTTCACGCTCGAAATGAATTCCATATGCACTAACGTCACAGGTGCCATGTGATGGAGAAGATCCAGAATGGTCATGGCATAAATCTTAAGTCTGTACATAAACCCATTAGCTGCCAGGTCCTGAGAATCAAACCCATATGCACACAGGAAACTACAAGCAACATTTAGAGGACATCTAATGAGGCAAGAGAGATTTGAGCACCTTCTCACAACAGGAAAACTACAGGAAAAAAGCACCAATTAGACCCAGGGAGAAAATATTACTTTTGGAGGGTGGATGGGGAGGAAAACGATAGGGGATATACTTGCAGCGACAAAATGTGGAATCATATGGACAGCCATTATTGTCAATGCCTACAGCATGACACATCAGAATGATGATGATGATGATGACGATGGTGATGATGATGATGATGATGATGATGATGATGATGATGATGATGATGATGATGATGATGATGATGATGATGATGATGACGATGATGATGATGATGATGGTGTTTCTTTATTCTTGTACAACGTGACGATGTTTGCATGTGGCATGTGTTGGGGGAACTGATCCTTCTTTCCAGCACTGGCAGAGTAGCTCATGAAAATGGCATGGGAGCACTGGCTTCCTGCACTGAATCATATCAGCAGAGATGTTGTCTTTGGATGGTTCATTGCCCTGAGCAAGTGCGTCAATGACTTTGCTGAGTTTGTCCTCTGTTGTGTTAATCATACGCGTGTGATATTGGTTGGTTATATGTTTCTTTATATATATATATATATATAATATATATATATATATATATATATGTGTGTGTGTGTGTGTGTGTGTGTGTGTGTGTGTGTGTGTGTGTGTGTGTGGGTGGGTGGGTGGGTGGGTTTTTGAGTGTACTCAAGGAGTTTGCCAGGTAAACACTACTACGAATAATAACAATAATCATAATCATAATAACAATAATAATGTTAATAAGAATAAGAATAATAACAACAATAATCATAATAATAATAATGGTAATGATAATGATATATATATATATATATGTGTGTGTGTGTGTGTGTGTGTGTGTGTGTGTGTGTGTGTGTGTGTGTGTGTGTGTGTGTGTGTGTGTGGGTGGGTGGGTGGGTTTTTGAGTGTACTCAAGGAGTTTGCCAGGTAAACACTACTACTACTACGAATAATAGCAATAATAATCATAATCATAATAACAATAATAATGTTAATAAGAATAAGAATAATAACAACAATAATCATAATAATAATAATGGTAATGATAATGATAATGACTAATGATGATGTTGATGGCAATATTACTAACAATAACAATAATAATAACAGGAACAATAAAAATAATAGTAATAGTAATTATTATAATAGTATAATAATAATAATAGTAATACTTACATAGCGCTACTCTCCCACCTCATTTGACTCACAGCTCCACAGCTCATCACACATTTCACAAGACACAGAGAGTAATACAAAACATCACAAAACACACACTCACACGCACGCACACAAACACACACACACACATATATATCAGAATGAAAAAACATTAATAAAATGCACAAATGAATGTATGATGACATCTAGCCATGCATACACATACATCTTTGGTTACAAACGTACAAACACACTCACACACACACACACAGACACACACACGCACGCACACACACATGCACTCACACACACACACACACACACACACACACACACATTCACACACACATTCACACACACACACACACGAATGACTACACGGTGCCACGTATTTGACAGAAGAGGAAACACAAATCAGTCGATAAACAACCATGATATCAACCATGGAAAAATCTTTAACTCCGACTTGAAGTGCCAAACAGTGGGCAGATTCTTGACATCAGTCTCCTGTAAGTTCCAAACTGTTGAGAGATCTGGGTGAAACGCATATGGAATTGCGATGTGCGAAGTGCGAAATTCATGACTCCAAAACTAGTAGGACAACATGTACTATGATCTTTACTGACGACATAATCATTTTATCAGGAATCTAGATGGAATGAGCGTCCCCCTCGGGGAGATCAGCACTACGCCCCCAATCACTGAACCTCCATGAACTGCTCACACAAAAAGACTTCCCCATTAAGTCACCCAGCGGAAGGAATGGATGATAGGGTTATTATGACAACGGGGAATAAAAACAACAGAACTGAGAGATATCGCGGATAGTGATGAGAATTCTGTGGAATTTATACATGGATTGATGCCTTATGGGGTGTGTTCTGTGTCAGAACATGTCCTAGAATAATCAGGCTTGAGTTATACAGGTACTGCAGGGTTCATCAGGAAATTTGTATGACACCCTCAATAACAAATCCATGAAGTGGATGACACTGAATTGTGCGGCCTCAACTTTTCACTTGAGCACACAGCACATGGCCAAGGTGAAAATACTCAGTCATTTGGTCTAATAGGGGTTTCATCCAGTAACTTTCCAATCATCAGGCTTTTTTCATAAACACTGTTCGATCAAACAACTCTCCTCCTCCTCCTCCCAATCAAGTATTTTTTTAATAAACACCGTATCAACTGAATTTTTGACAATATCAACTGAATTTTTGACAATCATTCAATGTCCTGTCTTTGTTTGAGTGTTTAAATAAAACTGACCAAAATTCATCATTGATCTATGATTTGTGGGATCTGATGCAGAGGATTAATCCACTCATGAGCTTTAGGAATTCCTTTCTGAACCTCGGGCCTGTCAGGCAGTACAGATAGAAGTTCATGGAGAAATTAAGACAACCGACTACGAAGAAAACATGATTAAAAAAATAATATAACTCCATTTCATGAATATTGTTTGAATCAACGAGTAAGACAGGACTTACAGATAATACATTGTCGATGGCATAAGGTAATGTGAAGACAATGAAGGACACAGACACAACTAGAGCTGTGAGAGTGATGGAGTTCACTTTTCTCTCTCTGTGTCTCTGCTGTGTGTCTGTGGCAGCAAACTGGTCACCAGCTTCCTTCACTGATGTTCTTAAATTCACCACCAGCACGATGTTACTGATCATCAGACAAATGAAAGGTAGCACAGAATATATGAGAATGTCTATTTTCACAAACGCTTTGTCCCAAAACACCAGATAGTGTTCTTTTGCATTACAGCGCCCATCTAAAACTTCCACCCCATAGAGTATGTGCGAGTAAAGCAAGTTGACAAAGATGATGATGCCCACAATGATGCCCCAGGATGTCTTTGCTGTACACAGCACGTTCACACGATGTGGCCACACCACAGACATGGCTCTGTGTGTCACCATCACCACCACAAGCCAGGCAGAACATGCAGCCGTTGTGTTAGCCATGCAAATCTCTATCTTACATATAGCATCGTGAAAAGCAGACACTCTTAATCCAGTTAGTGAAAAAAACAAGTCATGGAGAGGCATCATAAGGTCGAAACAGAGATCAGTCACAGCCAGACACAGGAAGTAACAGTCTAGGGCAGAACAGTTGGCTTCAAACCTACGAAGAATGACAATAGTCATCACATTGCCAAACACACCCAGGATAAGCACAATGGGCAGACCAGTTGTCAAGATCCAATCTGCTGTCTGAACTAATGGCAAGGAGTGAAAAATTTCAAGTATGTCTTCTGATAAGACAGAATCACCTAATGTGATATTGTTCACTGTCATCATCATGTATGTTACATTTGCCACAGAAGATGCAGAACCTCCTGTTATATCAGACACAGTCATCATCAAGTGTGTTACATTTCTCTGATCCATGGTTCATGGGACGTGAATGAACAACCTGGTCTCTTGAAATGACCGTTAAGGGCAATCTTCAGAAATACTTTGGTGACTATTTCTGAATCTCAAGCAAGCTCAGGTATGTGAATATCAGTGACTGTCTTATATCAGGGTTAGTTAACTGCCACACACGTCTTATGATCAAATAGTGGTTTATTGTTGAATAGGTCGCTTTAGCTCTTTTACATATGGCTGAGGGGGTTAAAGATTTTACATGATTTCATCAGCAAAAATGCTCCACAATCAAATCCTATATACTGAAGGTCAGTCACACAACTACGTACCCAGGCCAGTGATCTTTGATATTGTTAAAAACAAAATGTTCAACACTGCCAGCTGAATAATGTCATAATGTTGTACAGAATACAGGACTGAAGTACAGGGTGACGTTCATCAAACCCATACACACAGGTCAACAGTGTCAGGGCAGTCAACTAAGATATCATCTGATTAAATTTGATGCACCGTCAAGTGTTCAGTTTATTTATTGCTATAGGAGTATGTCACACATCTTACAAGCTGACTACTCTACCCTGTTACTTAATGCTGTCTGCTGCTGCTCTCTACAGTTCCCCCCACCCAACAACCACACAGATCACCGTACTAGAAGAAGCAAGAGACGAGTAGTAGTGTCATTCACCAACAGTGTGAACAATGCCATGAAAGTTTTAGTGTCATTTGATGAAAAACGCAAACCGTTTACATCAACACCACGATTCAGCTTCACTCGCTACTGAAAACAGAATGAAGAAATATGGTCAAGACATTCTAACAGTCTCCCTTTTTCACTGGAAAAAAACTGTTGTAAAGACTTTTCTTGGCAGACAGATATTAAAAGGTCTGGGGTTACACCTGTGTGTATGTACATACACGCATGCAGTGTGTGTAAGAGACACAGAATGGGGGAGGAGGACAGAGAGAGAGAGAGAGAGTGATAGAGATAGAGAGAGTTTATGTTGCATGTATGCACACTTAGATGTTTGTACAGGTACGTTTTTCATAGAAAGAAAGAACAATATGGTATAGTTTGACTAGAGTTACGTCAGCAACCATCTCAGGTGAAATGACCAAGGGAGCTAACCTCCCAGGTCTGTAGGGGAATGTAGAAGGGACGATGGATGAAGATAAACAATGTGGTGAGATGACAGTGGTCTGAGCATAGAAAATGTTTTTCCTGAGCAATTTATTAAATCAATGAAAATTCGAGGAAACACTTTCTGTACATATGTAAATAAAAGACGTTGTCTTGGAGAATGATGTTGAACTTTTCTCTTCAATACGTATCTGTCAGTTTCCATATTTCATTAATTTAAATTTCGACTTCAGTCAGAAGTGGATGATACTCGAACGCTCTTTTATTGTACTGTGGTGATATTTGTTTATGTTAGTGATGCCAGACCTAAGCTTATATGAATGAATCTTTCATAATTTTTGTTTCAGACCCTATACATACTAGTATGATCTAGATATATCAGTTACTCTGGCCTGAAAAAGGTTTCTTATGAAATAGAAATCAATCTGCATCAAAAACAATGGTAAACAGTCACAACAGCAAAAACATACTTTAAATAATACGAGAAGATTGTAAGACAGTGCTGTTTTCACACCTACCTCAGTTATCAGAGTTTAGGCACTTCTTGGTCTGTGTGACCTTACCTTGGCGCCTTTCCTTTGATACTTATATTTTCAGGACTCCTGCATGGTCCACATCTTTGACCAACATGTGGTAATGATCCATCCATAAAGAGTCGATAAATGTGTCCACACTGAAACATACTGACAGGCAGACAAAGAAAGAGAGAGAGACAGGAGAGGTAGACAGACAGGAGACAGACAGACAGACAGGAGAGATAGACAGACAGACAGGAGAGATAGACAGACAGGAGACAGACAGACAGTCATATTACAAAGTAAATATCGTTCTTGTACAAAGCTATGATCCAAACTCATTGGACTCACTGTGCATTACACCTAGTTAGACACTTAAGTTGATCATTGAGAACTCAATCTGTTAGGTGAGTTGACAACATTCCACAATGTTGTTGCATAGTCTGCATAAGCGTGCATCTCTCATAATGGTCCCCCTACTAAAAGCAGTGTCATTTAACAAGTTGCTCTCAACATTACGTGCTAATTTGTGCTTTTGCTCCAGATGTTGAGAACGATCAGTTTACTGAACCAGTCTTGGTGAAATTCTTTGTTGCATGAAAATAGATTGGAGAGGAAACTGTTTTCTTCTTAATCTTGTTGCTTTGCTTTGAAATTCAATTTATACACCGATTGTGATTAATACATAACATTCACTTGTGAAAAGCCTGTTTTGCACAAAGCATTTCATCAATACATGTTTTTTTCTTTTAGTTTGGTTTTTGGTGCTGTATATTATCTACCGTGCTTTGTGTCATTACCCCTGAGACGCACACCTGGGCTCTCCAATACATCTCCAAAGCCACGAAATATGTGGTCACAATGACCACAGACCTGCAAGAGCCACAGGCAGTGGGACAATTGTTTACAATGCTATGATTATGACAATGAAAATAAGGATGATAGTGGACTTCCATTTCAGACTGAAACTCTGTGACATGGTTAGACTCTATGCTTACTTTCACAATATATTCTTGTATTTAAAAAATTTAAGCCTCATCCTCTATAGTGCATCCATAAAATAGATGAGTGTCGAATGCATAGTCCTAGTCTTTCCAATGAACACATTGCATGAATCACTCCTTGTATGAGCCAGTTAAAGTATTTTTGTATCTGGTATTTTTGTTACATGCAAAGTCAGAACACGATTGAGGCAGCTGTAAAGTGGTTTCTAAGAAGAATGTTAAGAATCCCATGCACAGCAAAGAAAACAAACGAGACATTTTTAAAAAAGCACATAAAAATAGAAGATTGATAAATAAGATTAGGAAAAGTCAGGCAATATTTATAGGACATTTTATGATGTATGAGGCAGGAAAAGATTAAGCACCTAGTCACAACTGGAAACTGGAGGAAAAAAGAGAACTAAGTAGATCCAAGGAGGAAATACTGGACGGACTTGCGATGTAGATGAAGATAGAAAGGGTAGAAGGTGTACTTGCACTGACAAAAAATATATTCATATGGAGGGCCATGATCGCCAACAGGATGATGATGATGATGATGATCATGATGTTGTTGGTAGTGGTGGTAATGATGATGATAATGAGCACGTTAATGTCAAAAAAATTCCCACCATAATTATTTTTCAAATGATGGTGTTTCAAACCCATTGGGACACACACACACACACACACACACACACACACACACACACACACACACACACACACACACACACACACACACACACACACACAAATAACCACACATACATACGGGTGTGCGCGCATGCTCTTACACACACACACATGCGCGCGAGCGCGCGCACACACACGCACACATAAATTGGATAAAAGAACAGAAGAACAAGTGATACAGCCTATAACTCTCCAGTTAAATTAGAAATGTGAACATTTAACAAGAAAATAAAAATCAAACCAAAGCGGATAATACAAATGGACCTGAAGATTTTTGTAGACAACACAGTGGGAACATCAGATTTCCTTCTGGATGGAATGTTCATTTTCGAACCTTATGGTAGCCCTCAGAATGAAGACTTATCCATGAGACTGTTTAACTGTCACATTCTGAAGGAAACGGTTTGGGGTTTTGTGTGCCCAACCTCGGCAAGTGTTTCAGAGTTTGTGTATCTAATCAATGAAGTACAGCAATGGCAGACATTTATTGATCAAAAAGACCCAACTGACCTCAACGCAGCAGAACCAGTAACAAAATGCTTGATTGAGTTCCACGATTTCTGTTTGTTTATCACACACAAACATTTCATTTGCACATCATCATCATCATCATGTGCCCTGCTACATGGAGTTGGCGATCATGGCCCTCCACGCGAATCTATCCCTTGTCACTGCAAGTACATCTCCCACTCACTCTTTCTTCAGCCACCCTGCAAGTCCCTTCAATATTTTCTCCCTGGGTCTACATGGTGCTCTTTTTCTCTCTAAATTTCCTGTTGTGACCAGGTGTTAAAATATCCCTTTCCTCATAATATGTCCTATGAATGTTGCTTGTCTTTTCCTAATCTTCTTTATCAATTATCTTCTTGTGTCTGCCTCTTTCAAGATTGTCTCCTTTGTTTTCTTTGATTAATACATTTTATTAATACATATCACACACAGTCACTTGTTTTCTTTGATTAATACATTTCATTAATACATATCACACACTGCTGTTCCAACCCTTCCCTTTAGTTGCTGAGCCGAGCGCGCTGACCTATGCGTGACCCGACCATGATGCCTGCTTTCCCTGGGCAGATTGTTTATATCTCGCCTGTCAGCAGCCATAGCTGACATCTGGCATTTAACTGGGGGAAATGGGTATGACTTTAAATGCTACATTTTTTAAAGCGCTTTGGCCAAACTAGAGTGTATTGTAGATAGCTGGATGGCCAGAACCACGAGCTTTAAAATGACACCAAACACGAATATGTTTGACTGGCAAAGCAGACTGCAGTGTTAGTTCAAATACATGCACAACCACAAGTACGGAGACGGATAATTTCCGATTTCACAAAATTTTGCTGTTTTAAACCGCCGTTAATGCAGTCCTGACAGTTTTCATGCACACAGAACAACATGCCACACAAACTACAGCATGCCAGCGTGCACCTCCACTTACTTGAAAGTTTTCGACCTGAACCTGAGAGGAGAGGTGCGCGTTTTAATTACTCCACTGAATTGGGGTCAAGAGGTTGGTCATCACACACTGCCGGGTGCGTGTTGAATGCAGGTTGAAGTTTTAACACAGTAATGAATAGTGTACACTGAACTGCATCAAAGTTAACCCACATTGGTGCCGCCTTCTCCACATCAGACAGACTGGTTTTCATTATTGTTTTCGATGGAACAGACGACATCTTCAGTTTTCTCAGCCATGCATAGCACTTTGAGCACATACTGACAGAGAATGGGAGCCCTGGGCTTTGTTTGTTTTTTGTTGTTGTTTTTTTTTGCTGGAACGCCCACCACATGCTCGACACAAAGACTGAAGTCTCTCATTGTGCAAAATTGCAGTGTGTTCATAAACAACAGCCATTGTTCAATTATACACACAACACTTAACACTAATACGTAAGGAAAGAACTACGATCAAAACAACAAAACTGTTCAGTTCTCTCACAACAGTGCTCTGAGTACAAGACTGAATGATGTGATGTTCAAAGCAGATTATAGTGAGTAACTTATCCTTAGACTTTCACTTAACTTCATATACATCAATACTTCAGCATCACATATATATTTGGAAACCAGTCTCCAAGTCAACGACAAAAAAAAAAAAAAAAAAAATGGATGAAATAAAACGAGAACAAAAGGATGAGAAAACGATAAAAAAAAAAAAAAGGGGGGGGGGGAACAAAAAATCAGCATCAGTGGAATTAGAAGTTTTAACACGTCAACAATACACGTTTTAACAAAAAAGCACAGCAGCTGAACACATAGTCACTGCAAAAGTTTGTAGATTACAAACTTCAGCCAACGGTACAAATTCTAATTCTTAGACGTAACGCGGGCACTTAGAACAAACTTGTAAATCACAAAAAATCAACATCCAGATATTTTAGGTTCCGTGTCTACAGACAGGAGAAGATCGGGTAAAATGATCAAGTTTTAATACAGACAAAGAAGGGATTCGTCCGCAGCTACTGTCGTGACCCCGTCTCGACCCTGCATCCCACCCCCTTCCCCCACTCTGGAATGCCAGGCTTTGCAGGCCTACAGCTGCCGTCCGCAGTAAACTAAAGAGAACGATTTGGCCAGTTTTGCACAGCCGTGCACACACAAAATGTCACTGATAAGTAACCCACACAATGGTTTTACCATTATATGAATATCACACATAAACATTTCATCAATAAAGACCTGTATATGTGACTAGCCAATGCTTCACACAATATTTCACTAATAAATATCACACACAAAAACTTTTCACCAAAACTTCAGACTCTAACATGTAATCAGTGGATATTACACATGGAATATTTCACCAAAAAACATTACTCATGGGGCACAGTAGTTTAATGAGTAATCACGGGGATTTCAACCATTTCTATCGAAACGTCGTGCATTTGAACAGCCCAGATACCTCCACCTGGTAGGTAAAATGTGGAGAATTTCAGGTTTTCATGTTTGTACACTTGTCAAAGCTTAAACCCCCTTCATGAGTATGCACATTCAGAATCATAAACATGTATGTTAAAGATCTTGTAAGTCATGCCAGTGACTGGCTTACAGAAACATGAAAATATCTAGCATGCACTCGTACCCAAAGATGTAGTCTGTGCAACAATACAGTGGAATATGGTCAGCATGAATTTTTGGGTGCTCGGTGTGATTGTCTATAATGTGTAGTGTGTTCAGGTGAGTTTGGAAAATATTGCTATTCAAGAATGATCTATGAATATATGACCAATAGCCATCATACACAAAGAGACTAGTACTGTTTTAAAACCATACAGTATTTCACTGCAGCATCAGGCCATCAGACCAAATGTCCTGGTCACATTCATATGTTCAGTTTCTTTCCCGAGTTGTTTACTTAGTTTATTTTATGGCTGTAGGGTTCTGCTGCATAGCAGAGAGACACGTCATTGCAGGCAGTGATTAAAAGCATTTTTCCTGCCTGCCGTTTTCTGTCTTGGTATTATAAATCATCTCTGTCTCGTCTTCTTGTTAGAACTTTGACGTCACTTGTTTTGATGCAAAGTGTATGATTTATTACTGTGCAAGGTTTTTTATGGAATAGTAACAATAAATACCCAGAGTTCATATTAGTAGGTAACTGTGAGATCATTAGTACATACAAACAGATATATGTGTGGGTGTATATACATACATGCACTTACAAACGCAGACACAAACATAAACACGCACAGACATACACACACACACACACACACACACACACACACATACACACACACACACAACACACACACACACACACACACACAAACACACACAAACACACACACAACACACACACACACACACACACACAAACACAACACACACACACACACACACACACACACGCACACACTACACACACACACGCACACCACTCACACACACACACACACACACACACACACACACACACACCACAACCACACACACCATACTCACACGCACACACGTACACAAAAATACTTCTTCATCAACACATGCAGTTCTTTTCTCTGTCTTTCTCCATGTCTTTCTCTGTGCACATGTTTATGTGCGTGTGTGTGAATGCATGTATCTGCCGCGTGTGTATTAGTATGCGTGTTCGCGCACGTATGTCTACTTGTCAATAGGCTATTGATGTGAAATACATCCTTGTGTGTGTACGTCATAACGTTTCTTAAGTGTGAATCCGTGGGTGTATGAGTTTGTGCTTGCGCGCGTTTGAAGCAGTAATTGTGCGTATACCCGAGAGTAAGCTCGTATGTGAGTTTGTTATTTATCACATGTCGTTAATGGTCTCATATATCAGGCTTATACTGGTTCTTCTGACCAGTGAGTTGTATGAATTATTTTTGAACTTTCTATTTTGATTCTTTTTGTTTGTATGCATGTTTAATGACAGATATTGACACATTTCAGAGTATATATCCAACACAGTACATGGACACGAAACACAAGGTCTAAATAAACATGGTGCAAACTATAGACCACAATAGTTAAACACATAAACATGGTGAAGCTCTTTCAATCACAAGAACTGATTTGAATTACGTTTCACAATTTTAGTGCTATCTGACACGCTTGAATTTGGTCAACCACTGGTTCTTGGAGACAAACAAATCCACATCACAGACGCACTGTAATCCAGAGAGTGTCACTGTGTGTTGTGGATTTGTTTAAATGAACCTCAGTTGCATACAGGTATATGGTGCTATGTCGTTTGTTTTCCCATTTTCAAGTCCTTTGTTTTTAATTTTGCCTTCTTGTCTGCATTCTTGTTTTTTTCTAAATACGTGGTCAACTTATGACATATGCGGTTTAACCATGTTTGTACGGGAAACAGCTCACGTGTAAATGGGTTCATTATTAGTCTATAGATACAGTCTTTATACCTTTGGCAAAGAGCAACACCCAAGCAACAGCACAAGGGAAATGATGAAGGAAAAGACAGAGGAAGAAATGGACAGACACCATCGCATGTTTCTTGTTTTCAGGTTTCCTTGCGACTGGAAGAATTCTATACGCACTAACTCCGCCACAGCTTTGTGACAGAAGAGCATCCAAAATTGACAACGTTACAGGATGGACAGGAGACCATTTTATGACTACCCAGGCATTCACCCGCAGCCACGAGAGGTGGAAGCAGCTGGTTAAACATCTCTGTCTACAACACTCCTAAGATCCTGGTCAGCTGCACGATCCTCAGTAGTAGGCCTCCGTCAGTCGGCGTCGACTATGGATGAAGCACCCTAGTGTCATGCTGAGTCAAGTTGATGCCTCTGATGCTGTGCTGGTTGTGGCTGGTAAGGCTGATGCGGGAAAGGCAATCTCTGCAACATTGGATGCATGTATGGATGCTGGCCATGAGATTGCCTTCACAGGAGCTCACTTTTCGCCTGGCTCTCCTTTCCTCAGGGAAGCTCTGGAACTTCTCCCTCCCCCCCCCCCCCCTGAGTTTTTCCATCTTTCTGTGTAATGTCCGGAGCTTTCACATCGCGCTTGCAGACGTATTGTAGCCGAGGGCAGACAAGAGATCTTTTGCTGGAGATCCATAAGTCATAAAGTATATATGATTTCACAAGGTATTTGAAAGCTAAATACTGTGGTCATACTTGATTTTGTCTTACTACATGCATAACCAGGAAAAGACAGTGCAACCATAAATGGTTTGACATCAGACAGACAAGGTGACAGTCTCCTTACAGGAGAATGCTGACTTTGTCTGGCTCCACAAGTGAGCGATTACAGTCATCAGTTTTGGGAATTTGTAGGCCATGTTCTGTAAATTATGCTGGATCAGAACAGGCACTGTTGAATTCCTCAAAGTGACGATAAAGAGCCTTCCCTGGTGAGTGAACCATGTGAACAGTGTGGTATCACATCCATTAGTGCAGTTTGGAAGATGACACAGCCCCACAAGAAACAAATAAACAAATAAATACACAAACAAATAAATAAGTCAGTCAGTCAGTAAATAAATAAAAAACAAACAAATAAGATGAAGAAAATCAAATGTATATATACATACATATATGAATGCGTATATACACACACATATATATAGACATGCATATATATGTGTATATATATATGTGTGTGTGTATATGTATATGTGTGTGTATATATACATATATATATATATATATATATATAAACATACATACATACATACATGCATACACAAACACACATACACACTCACACACACACATACACACACACATACACACACACACACACACACACACGCACGCGCGTGCACACACACACACACACACACACACGCACGCACACACACATACGAGATACGAGTATATACATATTGATATATATATATAGATTATATGTATATATATATATATATATATATATATATATACGCATACATGATACATATATATATATATATATATATATATATATTCACATACACAGAGGGGCATACATACATACACACACGCATCTGTATATATACATGCATATATATGTATATATACATATGTATATGATATCTATAGATATATATATATATGTTATATACATGTGTATAGATGTGTGTGTGTGCGCGCACGCGTGTGTGTGTCTGTATGTGTGTGTGTGTGTGTGTGTGTACGTGCGTGGGTGTGTGTATGTTTGTATTAATCATACCTCTCCATCTATCTTTGACTACGCACTATATTTTAAATGAAAATGCACGCTATGGTCCATGTGTTTACTTCTGTCTGTAAACAAACCCTCCAGTGTTCAAATCTGTTACACGTGCAGGTCGTGGTTCCCTCACCGTACGTACTAAGTGTAGATATCATAAACCCCATGTTCGTGAATGAACTCACCAGTTCCACCTGGTACTTTTACCCCAGTGTTGTGGGACAGTTGTGAAAAAGTCGTACGACTGGACACAGCCACTGTCGACAGCCTCCAGTGTTGTACTCTGGTTTCCTCCCACGTCTGGAGGGAGCAGTTGGTCTCCGTCACCTGTGAGGACAAGTAGTGTATCCATCTCACCAGCTGTGGAGGTCAGTTGATTTGTATTGGCGTTTATGTCAGAATTGTGCAGCAATTTTCTTTTTTTTTCTCATGCTTTAGTGTATTTTGTACCCTAAAGATTTAAACATTTCTTTATTAACCCATTTGAATAGTAGGGTCAGCTTGGTTAGCTTTCAGTATGGAATGATACAAGTGTGATACGCCAATCCCTATTGAGTTTGCTGCTGACGTTTATTCCATTTGTTGATGTCTCTGTTTATCTGTTGGAGAAATTATTTATTATTTCCATTTCAGTGATTTGATATTCTTTTGGTATGTAGATTTTGATAAGGGCTTAGAACATTCATTTATTCTTTCTACATGACCATTTCAACCCAATGATAGCTGTCATGTTAATGTTAAACATGGATGGTGTTGTGATGTGTGTGACTGGGATTTCGATGTGCAGGATTTTTCCATACCTTCATTGCATACATCCTCATACATCCGTCTCTTAGCGTGATGGTTTGATTCAACATAGCTTGTGTGTATGTGTGTGTGTGTGTGTGTGTGTGTGTGTGTGTGTGTGTGTGTGTGTGTGTGTGTGTGTGTGCATGTATGTGTGTGTACGTGTGTGTGCGCATGCGTGTGTATGTGTTTGCTTGTACGTGTGTGTGTGTGTGTGTTTGTATGTATATGGGTGTGTATATATGTATGTATGTGTATGTATGTACGTATGTATGTACGTATGTATGTGCATGTACGTACGTATGTATGTATGTATGTATGTATTGTATGTGTGTGTATGTATGACTCAAGCAGATTTAGTGTTATGGATTCAGTCATCAGGCAGTCCACACTTATGTGGTCCATTAACTCAGCTGTTAGAGCCACACACTCGTGATGCAGGGATCGTGGGTTCAATCCTCAACTGGACCACGTTTCTATACAGGCTGGTTGTGGTTTTTTTAGACAGAGCCCTGGACTCAGGATTGATACCTCGAGTTCAATCCCAGCATTTAACATTAAAACTGGCCTGTTCATTGCCCATCTGAATGTTTCCATCATTCTGGTGGTGTGAGCTTAGTCTCCTATACTGTCCCTCCTTCCCCACGTCCCCGTTTCAAAACCTTATCAATTTGTACGATTTTGCTCAGACTCAGGGAGTTTGCCAGATAATTACTGGCACATTTGGAGAAGCACTTATAGAATTAACCAGTGAATTGAATCTCTCCTGAACAACCTACAAACTGAACACCAAGTAGATATGATTATAGATATAGATAGTAGTACAGGCGGGTAAACAGCAAATTTCGAGTCTGTGACAGTGTCAACATTGATTTTGTCCAGTTGACGCCTTGATATTTCCAAAATAATGTTGAGACAAATTAAATATTGTTGCTTATGATAAAAAGAAAAACATTATACTTATGTGGATATACTTTGTTCTTGTTTGTATACCAATGACCATGATGGGGACTTTTTCCAGTCTATCTTGTTTTCTGTTTCAGTCTTGGACTGTGTTTTCAGTCAAAAACTTCTCCATTTAGAATTGTGAATAGCTCGAGTTAATTGATGATTGTTTTCTGTTTTTCTAATCAATAAATCTTGAACGATGCCATTGACTGACACAGCAATGCCATTTCTATCCATTTCCTCGTGATTCTGTGGTATGACCAGGTGATCATAGCACAGAGTGTGACAGAGCTAGTTGCCTGTCTCCATATCCATGTCTATGGTGTGACAGAGCTAGTTCTCTGTCTCCTTATCCATGTCTATGGTGTGACAGAGATAGTTATCTGTCTCTCTACCCATGCCTATGATGTAACAGAGCTAATTGCCTGTTTCCCTATCCATGTCTATGGCATGATATGGATAGATGCTAGTTTCCCTATCCATGTCTATGGTATGACACAAATAGTTGCCTGTATGCTTATCCATGTCTATGGTATAATAGTGCTAGTGGCCAGTCTACTTATACATGTAGGGGTAGTAAGGGGCTCTGCAAAGGGGCTGTGCCTTTGTTCTCTGGTGGCGGCATCTTATTTGTAAGATGGACAGAAACAATGGTTCCCATCTATCTCCTTAATCTCTCACAGCTGGATCCAAGTGCCAAATCCCAATGTACTACCTCAGCTGGCAGGCTGAACGTCGTGAAGGGATGATGTTAATATGGCATCACTGGGTGGATGAACTTCCTCAAAGATGTCAACAGAGTGGAGGAGCTCCAAGTGGTTCAACAGCCTTGTGTTCATGACCAGGACGAGCCACCAGGCTGGAGAAAGGATGACAACTTGGATCATATACCTAACAGACTAAGTGTATCCTAGCTCAACATCCAGTGTGTGCGTTGTTTGTGTATGTGTGCTTGCGCGCGTGTGTGAGTGCTTGTGCATTTGTGTGTGCTTGTGCTTGTGTGTGTGTGTGTGTGTGTGTGTGTGTGTGTGTGTGTGTGTGTGTGTGTGTGTGTGTGTGTGTGTGTGTGTGTGTGTGTGTGTGTGTGTGATTACGTGTGTGCGCTCGCGTGCAGGCGTGTGAACACAAATGGGAAAGAGAAAGGATGATTGTACCCTAGGTCAGCATCCTATGCGTGTATGTGAGTGTGCGCGCGTGCGCACGTGTGTGTGTGTCTGTGTGTGGGTGAGACTCAGCGAGTTGCTGGTCTCCTTCTATAGTGTGACAGTGCTAGTTGCCTGTCTCCCTATCCATGTGTATGGTGTGACAGTGCTAGATGCCTGTCTCCCTATCCATGTGTATGGTATGACAGTGCTAGTTGTCTGTCTTCCTATCCATGTGTATGGTATGACATTGCTATGACAATAGAGGAGATGGAACAGCAGAGGGGATAGGACAGCAGACGGGATAGGACAGCAGATGGGATAGGACAGTAGAGGGATGGGACAGAAGACGGGATAGGACAGCAGATGGGATAGGACAGTAGAGGGATGGGACAGAAGATGGGATAGGACAGCAGATGGGATAGGACAGCAGAGGGGACGGACAGACAATGGATGGGATGTGCAGGGGATAGGCCAGACAGGGAGTGGAAATGCGCAAAAAATGGGAAAATTGAGGCCTTGGGGATGGGACACATAGGGAATGGGACAGTTGAGGGCATGGGACAGTTGAAGGGATGAGACAGACCTACTTATCTACTATAAGACAGAAAGGAGATGGGACAGTGCAGGGATTTGACAGTACAGGGGATGATAAATGAAAAATATCTCGCCCGAAACTGAAGGAGTGTGGAAATCCTTGCAAGACCACTATACCTCCATCTCCACCCAGGTCAGACAAGCATTTTTTTTATTTCCACCAAACCTTAAGTAGTGGTCTGGGTACTAATATTTTGGATGAAATGATGAATCAACCCCATGTCCAGGATGCTTTCAATGCATACAAAGGATACATTGTAATGAAAAAAAAACTTCCTGTCAAAATCATGTGGAAAAAGTCACATTTATAAATAGACAAAAAATACACACATACAGGTAAAAAAAAGAGTCAATTTTACAGGGACACAAAAAAAATACACACAGCGAGGTAAAAAACGACTGTTACAAGGAAACAAAACTAGACACATACTGGTAGAAAAATTGGGAAACAAAAATTACACTCATACAGGTAAAAATGTGGATTTATTGTGAAACAAATACTACACACGTACTGGAAAAAAAAGTACAGAAAACGAATTTCTCCGTGGTTTGGTGACACACTTTCCCCAAGGACAGCAAACTGCATTTCAGAAAAATTAAAATTCCCATGGGACAATTTAAAAAAAGGGGAGGGGGGGACCAATATAGTTCAATTCAATTTTTTCCATGCTAGATTAATGTGTAACATCTGACACAGTCTCTTTTTGTTTTTGTTGTCGTTGTTGCTGTTATTGTTGTTGTTGTTGGTATTTGTCATTCTAGGTGTTGTGGTTGTTGACGTTGTTTCTCACTAGCTGCTTTTTCCATGCAAAGTTTCACTTTTCTATTGATGGTAAGGTATACAATTCTTCCCTGACTTCTGCCAAACTATAGAGGTTACTTCCCGTGAATGTTCTCTTGCGTTTCATTTATACCCACATACACACAGGCACGTATACACCACACACACACACACACACACACACACACACACACACACACACACACACACACACACACACACACACACACACACACGCACGCACACACACATACATACATACATACATACACACTACCATTATTAAACATAATCATACACAAACATAGGGTTTTGCACTCGCATAACAAATCTTCCAGACAACCACTACTACCACTGCTACTAACTACTAATACTGCTGCTGTTGCTGTTTTTGTTGCTGCTGCTACTGCTGCTGTTTCTACTACTACTACTGTTACTATTACTGCTACTTCTACTAATACATATATTACTACAACTGCTGCTGCTACTATTTCTACTATGTCCACCACCACCACCACCATTACCACCACCACCACTACTGCTACTATTACTACTCTGCTGTTACTACTACGTCTATTTCTACTGCTACCACTACTACCACCATTGTTACTACTACTGTGACTGCTGTTACCACTGCTACTTTTATTGCTGTTCCTCTTCCTCAAACTACCACTGCTGCTACTCTTGCAATGACTACTGCTACTGCTGCCACTACTCCACCTCCTTCTTGTGCTGCTACTACTGCCTGTACTACTGCTACTACTATTTCTATTACTACTTCTGCTATTACTAATGTTGTTACAACTACTGCTGCTACTACTATTTCTATTACTACTTCTGCTATTACTAATGTTGTTACAAATACTGCTGCTACTATCTGTACTGCTGCTACTACTATTTCTATTACTACTTCTGCTATTACTAATGTTGTTACAACTACTGCTGCTACTACCTGTACTGCTGCTACTGCTATTTCTATTACTACTTCTGCTATTACTAATGTTGTTACAACTACTGCTGCTACTACCTGTACTGCTGCTACTACTATTTCTATTACTACTTCTGCTATTACTAATGTTGTTACAACTACTGCTGCTACTACTATTTCTATTACTACTTTTGCTATTACTAATGTTGTTACAACTACTGCTGCTACTACCAGTACTGCTGCTACTACTATTTCTATTACTACTTCTGCTATTACTAATGTTGTTACAACTACTGCTGCTACTACCAGTACTGCTGCTACTACTATTTCTATTACTACTTCTGCTATTACTAATGTTGTTACAACTACTGCTGCTACTACTATTCCTATTACTACGTCTGCTATTACTACTGTTGTTACAACTACTGCTGCTACTACCTGTACTGCTGCTACTGCTATTTCTATTACTACTTCTGCTATTACTAATGTTGTTACAACTACTGCTGCTACTACCTGTACTGCTGCTACTACTATTTCTATTACTACCTCTGCTATTACTAATGTTGTTACAACTACTGCTGCTACTACCTGTACTGCTGCTACTACTATTTCTATTACTACTTCTGCTACACTCACACACACATACAAACGAACGAACGAATACGCGATGCCACATGATCGACAGTTAGAATTCAAAGTGTGTATTTGTGGATAAGCAATAATGACATCAACAATGGAAGACCTGGGTGAACAGGTAAGTCTTTAACTGTGAGGTGAAGCGTGACAGAGTGGTCAGATCCCATAGATCAGTTGGCAGTGTGGTCCAAATTGTGACGTTAAGTGTGACAAAGTGGCCAGATCCCCATACATCAGTTGGCAGTGTGGTCCAAACTGTGACGTGAAGTGTGACAGAGTGGTCAGATCCCATACATCAGTTGGCAGAATGGTCCAAATTGTGACGTTAAGTGTGACAGAGTGGCCAGATCCCATCAGTTGGAGGTGTAGTCCAAATGGCTGGCAGATTTTGGTGGAGCACATGTGGTATTACAATGTGCGAAATGCATTGAATCCATTTTGAGCAAACTCCTGATTCCAAAAATAGTGGGACACAACTCACTAAGATTTCTACTAATCACACTATTACTTGGTCATGGAGCTAGAAGAAATGAGCATCACCCTTGGAGAGATGAGCACTAAAGCCCCAATCAATAAACCTCCATAAAATGCTGACTTGCTGACTTGCCAACTTGCCAAAGGATTTTATAGAAAGCCACTCAGGCAGAGACAATTCACACTAAGGTCACTATGTTGACAGAGCGTAAAGGCAAGAGACTCAAAAGATAATGAGGATGTTGATGATAATTCCACAGAATTCAAATATGGATTACATGGGGTGTATCTGTATTAGATATATATCCTGGTATCAATCAGACTTGAGAAGTACAGGCACATGCGTGGTTCATTAGGGTATTTGAGTGACTACCTCGATAACAAATCCATGAGGTAAATGACAATAGACCATACGACCTAAGTTTTCCACCTTTGTACATAACACTCTCATCTGCAGGTAGAAGCTGGTCATGAACGAAAATGCTCACAGCCATTTGGACTTTCAGAGATTTGATCTGACAACTTTACCGTCGTGAAGGTTTTTTTTCAATCTAACTACTGCACCAGCTGAATGTTTGTTATTTGTTAAAAGTTCAGTCACTGGTTGAATATCTAACCAATAATGGCCAAAACATATCACTGGTTTATGTTCTGGATGATTTGTTGCAGATGATTAATCCAGTCATAAGCAGTAGGAATTCCTTTCTGAACCTTTGGCCTGTCAGACAGTACAAATAGAAATTTATAGAGTAATTAACATACAAGAAATGAATCAAAACGACCATTAGAAAACCATCTAACTCTGCTTCATAGTCATTGCTTGATTCAGCGAAGTGATCAAATGCTATAGATATAGTATTCTTGATGGCAAAAGGTAATGTGAAGACAATGAAGGACACAGACACAACGATAGCTGTGAGAGTGATGGAGTTCACTTTTCTCTCTCTCTGTCTCTGTTGTGTGTCTGTGGCAGCAAACTGGTCACCAGCTTCCTTCACTGATGTTCTTAACTTCACTACCAGCACGATGTTACCGATCATCAGACAAATAAAGGGCATCACGGAACGCACGAATAGGTCTGTTTTCATAAATACTTTGTTCAGAAACGCCAGATAGTGTTCTTTTGCATTACAGTGTCCATGTATAATTTGCATCCCATACAGATAATGAGAGTAAAACGAGCTGAAAAGGATGATAATGCCTACAATGATGCCCCAGGATGTCTTTGCTGTACAGAAAATGTTCACACGATGTGGCACACACACAGACATGGCCCTGTGTGTCACCATCACCACCACAAGCCAGGCAGAACAGGCAGATGTTACATTGTATATGAAAGAACCTATCTTACATAAAGTGTCGTTAAGGTCATACAGGTCGAATCCTATAAGTGTAGACACCCAGTCAAGGACAGGCGCATTTAAGATGAAAAAGAGATCAGTCACAGCGAGACACAGGTAATAACGGTCCAAGGAAGAATGGTTGGCTTGAAGTCTATGAAGAATGATGATAGTTATCACATTGCCGAACACACCCAGAGTAACAATGATGGGCACACAAATAATCACCATCCAGTCTGATAGTCGACTTAATAACAAGCCATAATCAACATCATTGATGTCTACTGACAAGGCAGAGTCACCTATCATTATACTGGTCACAGTGATCATCATGTGTGTTACATTTCTTACTGATGATGTAGAATTCCCTGTCATGATACTAGACACAGTCATTATCAACTGTATTACATTTCTCTGATCTATGGTCTTGGATATGTACACCAGCTACCTGGTCTTTCTGAAGTCAAACTCCAGAGAAATCTTGGGAAATGTTTCTATGACTATTTTTTAACCTAGGGCAAGCTCATTCCTGTGAATATCAGTGAGTGTCTTATTTCAGAGCTAAGTAATTGTTACACAAGTGTTATGATGGATTAATGCTTTATTGTGGTACAATTTGCTTCAATTCTTTCACATGAGGTAGTGGGGGTTTTGAGAGCTTTTCATGATCCCATCAACAAAACGTGCATAATGAAATCCCCTATGCTGAAGGTCACTCACATAACCTGGTGACCAGGTCAGTGTTCTTTGATGACATTAAACACAAAAGTTCCTCACAGAAAACTGAATAATCTCACGATATTATACACAACACGTGACTAAGATACAGACTGACATTCATCAAACCCATACACACATAGAACAATGTAGAAAACTCAATCAAGGCGAAATCTTATTAAATCCAATACACTGTTGAGTGATCAGTTAATTCATCCCCACTACAATGGTAATGCACACAGGGGATGACTGCTCTGGCCACTTAGTTAATCCTGTCTCCTGCTGTGTTCTGTATGTCCCCCAGCCAACAACCACACTGATCATGGGATTAGAAGAAGCAAAAGATGAGTAATGATGCCATATGCTGACAGTGTGAAGTATGCCATGAAATTCTGACTGTTGTCCAATGAAAACACAAATCAGTTATATCAACCCCTCAATTCAGCTTCATTCACTACTAAAAACAAGATGAAAAAAGAACCATGGTCAAAGGCTAATGATCTCTTTTTCACTGGGTAAAAATGTTGTCAAGATTTTTTTTGACAGACTGATGTTAAAAGGTGTGTGTGTGTATGTGTGTGTGTGGTGTGTGTGTGTGTGTGTGTGTGTGTGTGTGTGTGTGTGTGTGTGTGTGTGTGTGAATGTGTTGATGTGTGTGTGTGTGCGTGTGTTTATCTGTGTGTGTGTCTGTGTGTGTCTGTGTGTCTGTGTGTGTCTCTGTGTGTCTGTGTTTGTGCATGTGTATGTGTGTGTGTGTGTGTGTGTGTGGTGTGTGTGTGTGTGTGTGTGTGTGTGTGTGTGTGTGTGTGTCCTGTTAATGTGTGTGCACACATGCGTGATTGTGCTTGTGTACGTGAATGTGTATGTGTGTGTGTGAGAGAGAGAGAGAGAGAGAGAATTGTGTGTGTGTGTTTGTGTGTGTGTGTTTGTGTGTGTGTGTTTGTGTGTGTGTGTGTGTGTGTGTGTGTGTGTGTGTGTGTGTGTGTGTGTGTGTGTGTGTGTGTGTGTGTGTGTGTGTTTGCTTATGTATGGTCATTATATAAAAGAACAGTGCATGTACATATGTTGTCTTTAACAGAAAAAAAGAACAATATTGATCTAGTCTGGCTGTCCTGCTGTTACTTTCAGTCTACAGACGATGTCATATTTTGTATCTTCTACTTTTACACAAACACATAACTGCACATCATCAGCTATGAACCTAGTTTATTCTTGCTTTTGTCAGTGAATGTAAATAAAACATTCAGTCCAATAAAAGTTGAACATGTCTATCAATTACTTTCAGTGAAATCAGTCCTATATATATATATTGATAATATTGATTAACAGCACATAAGCGGTATTTATTAAGGAAAACAAAAATCTGGGGAAAAAAGAAACCAAATCTTAATATCTTAACGTCATGTATGACGCCACTCACGTGTTCATAATCAAGAATCTTGTAAAAATCGTTGTGTGATTTAATGTAGATCTACATAACAACACCATGCGCCTTTTGGTGTATCATTTCCTGTAGGTGCAAATCAATGCACAATCGCGCACAAACACTCACACATACACACACGCCTCTGTGCACGCCATGAGGGCCTCAGAGAGTGTATGTGTGTGTTGAATATGAATAATAGATATCATACATCTATGAAGGTTTTTGTGGTAGCATCAGATGAAGGCAAAAAGAGAGCTTTAGATAACGTCTATAGCTAGCTACAAGATTTCAAGGAAGTTTTGATAACATGATCACAAGGGAAAACAGAACGAAATCTTTGCTTTACTCAACATGAGGAATATGCCCAGATCCTTCAGTTGCAAGACAGAATCTATAGCTTCAATTTGTCAAAGTATGATCATCGTCAGTCTCTTCATATCTAATGAAAAACTATTCTTACTCAATTGAAAATTTGTAGTTAAACAATTTGACGCTGTTAAACATTTTGAAAAATGCAACGGTTAATCAAAGCAATGTCACCATGTAATTCATTGTGTTGATTTGAAGTGAAAACCAAACAGAACAGCTATGTTTATACATATGTCAGTGGCATCACGTTGCACACTAATAGGCCTAAGTTGTTTGGAAGGGACACTTAGAATGGACCAAATTTCAGTCTGGTTGGCACTTTGCGTCAGCACCCACCTCAGGTGATATGGCCAAGACATAACCATCCCAGGGATGTAAGGGGATGGGAAAGGGAATGATGGATAATGATAAACAATGAGATGATGAGATGGTATTCTGAGTGAAATTATTCCTGAGCATTAAAAT
>JAPXFY010000025.1:4946834-4949917 GCA_030674185.1 Monoplex corrugatus | reverse complement strand
CAAGAACTACAACTCAATACAACTCTTGAATGCCAAAATAATTCACTTCACTTTTACACAACTACGTTTCTTCACAATGTTTACATGTCTCAATTTTTGGTAAATATATCAACAAATCAAAAGATTCACCAACCTGCTAACATAGCAGCTTAAGACAAACAGATTTAGTTCTCTTCAGGTGGCAAAGATATGCGACTGCTCCACCTGGAAATCTCTGTAGAACTGACTTTTTAGTTCACAGATTTTCGACACGCACACAATGCTACACGAATTCCACGCTCCACGCATTCCACGCTCCGTGCACTCCACGCTTTTACTTCACAGCCAATCAGAATAAAGACACCAAAACCAACACTGGGTGCTCCAGTCCACAAAAGCAAAAATGAGCCCAAACTCTATACAAAAGTGAAAATGTAAAAACAACACTATAAAAATATATACAACACATCCGTCACAATCATCCAGCGAACAGTCTGTTCACTCCACTTTCTTCATGAAAGCGCTTTCGTTCCATCAAAGCCAGAACGTCTCGCTTTAAAAACAGTTTTTATGTAAGGGCTGCCCGTCACACTGTTTCCATGTAGATCTCTTTTTGCTGTGTGTATCTGCTAGACTTACAGCCATACATCATTACACCCTCTTGCTTTTACTGATGTGTTAATGTTTTGAATCATACATTCGTGTCTTACCGGTAATTACATTTTTTTTTCTCTTATCCTGTGATGAACTTATTCTTAACCAAATTTATGAGCTATTTATCTTGCCTTTGAAATCTAATCCTCAGTCTGCGTACTCGAAGGAGGGCTTATGGAAATTCGGTGATAGTTTCTGGAAGGATCTTTATGTGTCTTTGTCTGTTCATGATCACTGTTAATTGATAAACTGTTTTAATTCCCCGGGCTTGGATTACAGTGATTTTTTTAACTTGCGTTAGAACGTATTCTTACTAAAGATTTTGTTATGTATCAGAGCTTCTTTGCCTGTCTTTGCTTTTTTAGTCTTGCGCATGTGAGGAGGGGAAGCGAAAGTAAGAGAATAATTTTTACCTTATGTTGTTTAAGTCCCGTGTGCGTGTGTGTGTGTGTGTGTGCGTGTGCGTGTGTGTGTGGGTGTATGTCTATCACTCCACAGCAGTGTTTTGTAACTGCTGCGATCTTTCGGGAGGGACTGAGTGTAGGACGCGACTGATACTGGCACAGAGTAGGCCTACTCGAATCTAGGTCAGTCTGTAAGCCTATACTGCAATGTGTGCCTGTCGGTCACCAGGGGATGGGTGAGGGTGGTGTGGAGAGTGGAAGGGGAAGGACAGATGTGCGCTGTTAATTAGCTGGTGGGGCAGAACCAACAATACATGGCCAGCTAAGGTGTCTCGGATTTGGGCGCCTTGGCATGAGTGTGTGTGTGTGTATGTTGTGTGCGTGTGTTTCTTCGATTCCATGGATGACCAACGAATTTGTCTTTTATGATGTTGAATATTGTAATTGTTGTGAGGTGTGAGTGTGATTGTATGCGAAGCTAAAACATTTTCCTTGTGTCTGTGCACTGGGCTAAAATAAAATCTTGTTATCTTGTTATCTTGTTATTACTATCATAGAATTACTGCTGCTGTTGCTACTACTAACTGTTGTTACTATCATAGTATTATGACTGTTACTACTAATGATAGCATTATTCCTACTGCTTTTTAATTACTACTGCAACTAATACTAGTGTTGATGCTGGTGGTGATGCTGCTTCTAATGTTGCTATAACTACTACTGTCACTATTACCGTTTCTAGATTCTGACAATTCTGTCTGTCTGATTTGACAATGGATATGCTAGGTTAGGTGCTCAGATGGATGTGGAACATCATGGGCTGTGGCTGAACAGGCCGATTCTTGAGTGACAGTCTTTGGCACAGCTGACACACATGGCTGTGGCTGGGTGGTCGCTTCCACAGCTTTTGTTCTCTCTCCTCTTTTCGACCACAGTCCAGTTCATTTTCTTGTCTGCAATGGTTATACCTGCATGCATGGCGATTTGTACCTGTGTGCAGGTATGCGATTTGTACCTGTGTGCAGGTATGGCCATTTGTACCTGTTACAGGTACGGCCATTTGTACCTGTGTAGAGGTATGTGATTTGTACCTGTGTGCAGGTATGGCCATTTGAACCTGTGTACAGGTTTGGCCATTTGAACCTGTGTTCAAGTATGGTGATTTGTACCTGTGTGCAGGTATGGCCATTTGAACCTGTGTACAGGTTTGGCGATTTGAACCTGTGTGCAGGTATGGCGATTTGTACCTGTGTGCAGGTATGGCCATTTGTACCTGTTACAGGTATGGCCATTTGTACCTGTGTAGAGGTATGTGATTTGTACCTGTGTGCAGGTATGGCCATTTGAATCTGTGTACAGGTTTGGCCATTTGAACCTGTGTTCAGGTATGGCGATTTGTATCTGTGTGCAGGTATGGCCATTTGAACCTGTATACAGGTTTGGCGATTTGAACCTGTTACAGGTATGGCCATTTGTACCTGTGTAGAGGTATGTGATTTGTACCTGTGTGCAGGTATGGCCATTTGAATCTGTGTACAGGTTTGGCCATTTGAACCTGTGTTCAGGTATGGCGATTTGTACCTGTGTGCAGGTATGGCGATTTGTACCTGTGTGCAGGTATGGCCATTTGTACCTGTTACAGGTATGGCCATTTGTACCTGTGTAGAGGTATGTGATTTGTACCTGTGTGCAGGTATGGCCATTTGAATCTGTGTACAGGTTTGGCCATTTGAACCTGTGTTCAGGTATGGCGATTTGTACCTGTGTGCAGGTATGGCCATTTGAACCTGTATACAGGTTTGGCGATTTGAACCTGTGTGCAGGTATGGCGATTTGTACCTGTGTGCAGGTATGGCAATTAGTACCTGTGTGCAGGTATGGTGGTTTGGACCTGTGTGCAGGTATGGCCATGTGTTCCTGTGTGCAGGTATGGCGATTTGTGCCTGTGTGCAGGTATAGTGATTTATACCTGTGTGCAGGTATGGCGATTTTGTATCTGTGTACAGATATGGCGATTTGTACCTGTGTGCAGGTATGGTGGTTTGG
>JAPXFY010000025.1:4934334-4941834 GCA_030674185.1 Monoplex corrugatus | reverse complement strand
GTCTGACCAGTTTCTGGTCAGAAGTGTTTGTGTTTGTAAAGATGTGGGAGTTTTGTGTTGTAAATAGGAGTCAGTTGGTGTTCGGTGCCCCTCTGCTATAGACGGTTTGCAGTTGGGTGGATAGGGCCAGTTCTGGTCAGAGGCACCACTTGTAGATGGATTTCATGTCCTAGAAGTGGATAGAGGCCAATGTTTGTTGGCGTGTAACCAGGAATGAGTCGACGCCTGTTTTCCTCTGCTATGTCAGTATGCGGTGGGTGCAGTGGTCAGTCATTTCAAATTTGTCAACATTGTTATATGGAAGTCTAAAGTGTAGGTGTCGTTGTCAGGCATGTAATCAGCAATGAATCATTGTCCGCTTTCCTTTGCTGTAGTTGATGTGTGGTTTGGTGGCTAGGTTGGGTATTGGTAGCTTGGTTCGTCGATATACACTTATTTACAAGTGAGTAAGTTTTGCTGCCGTGTCTAATCATAGCTGTTTTTATATATCTACAGGTTAGTAGAGGAGGTTGTGTTCTTGGTTTCACCACCGTGAGGGGAGAAGATCACCAGTGTCCTGCGCCAGTCATCGTTGCTGTCCATGCTGGTCCTGGCTCTACGATGAGGTTCACATGTCCGAGCTCCGGTAACGTTACGAGCGTTTGAGGCAGGTGCGACTAGTGGGGCTTCTACAGCTGCGTTTTCTGGCAAGATCGGCACTACTTCCATGCCACGAGCCTGCGGCCCAGCCATTCTACTCAGCTCGTTCCTTCACAGGACTCCATGTCTGCTGTAGTGAGCATCTTTGCGTCGTTCAGCGGTTTTTTCATTCGGCAACTGTTCGCCATGCCAAGCGTCGAGAGACTCGTTAGAGATTGGAAACCCAAGCATCGGAACATCGTTATGGACCGACATCGTCACCCTTTGAGAAACTAAGTGTGGAAGGGACTAAGACAAGCGGAGTGTATGTACGTGGTTAACTTAGGGTTTATTGCCGCGTTTATCTTCTGTGAGTGTGTGCGTTTGCAGACGTTCTATGTGAATTCAGGGGTTTTGATTTAAACTGTATGCAATGTTGATTTTGGGGTGCCACCCATAGTAATGCTATATTTACGTATGGGATCTGTGCGAATGATGCGTCATGTTGTCTCGTTTGTTCAGTAATAAATTTGTGAAACTGTACTTTGTCCAAGTATTTTTTCGCATTTAGATCTTGAAAGGGGGTGTTATAGCTGATAGTCTGTTTCTCTGTCTTTCCATTCGGATTCAAGCCTTAGCCAGCTTGACAGTGTGTGTGTGTGTGTGTGTGTTGTGTGTGTGTGTGTGTGTGTTGTGAGTGTGTTGTGTGTGTGATGTGTTGTATGTGAGTGTGTGAGTGTGTATGTGAGTGTGTATGTGTGTGAGTGTGTGTAGTGTGTTTGGAGTTGTGTTGTGTTTGGAGTATGTGTCTGTGTGTGTGTGTGTGTGTGTGTGTGTGAGAGGTGTGGTGTGTGTAGATGTATCATGTGTGTGTGTGTTGTGTGTGTGTGTGTGTGTGTGTGTGTATGTTTGTCTGATGTGTCTATGTGTGCATGCGTATGTGTGTATGTGCGTGTATTATGTGTGTGTTTGCGTGAGTGTATGTGGACGTATGTGTGTGTATAGTGTGTGTATGTAGTATTTGTGTATGTGTATGTATGTGTGTATGTATGTATGTGTGTGTGTATGTGTGTGCGTATGTTTCTCTCTCTCTCTCTCTCTCTCTCTCTCTCTCTCTCTCTCTCTCTCTCTCTCTCCTCTCTCTCTCTCTCTGTGCGTGTGCGTGTGATACTTTTGAAATTCTTGCCCTTTAAAAATTATTATTTTCAGTCTGTCAATTTTAAAGAGATTTTTTTCATTCATTTTCTTTTTTTTTCTTCAAATCAAAAGCGGTTTATTGTCAGTAGAATGATACAACTCCCTAATCCCCTATGTACAAGTGGAAAGCTGATGTAGTCTAAACAAACACGTCAGGATATTGTGTCCCTTTGTTGACAGAAGATAACAAGTAGTCATAGTCTTTCTTGCCTTAAAGTAGGAATACAGTTCCAAACTTTGTAAGAACACAGCTTACATCATATGAGTCAGCATTATTAACATATACATTTTTTTGTCAGCCTTTCAAGGAGTTCACTAGCTAATCTCTCTCTCTCTCACTCTCTCTCTCTCTCTCTCTCTCTCTCTCTCTCTCTCTTCTCTCTATGTATATATCTATCCATCTATGTATCTATTTATCTATTATGTTATGTCTATGTACTATCTATCGTATCTATCTATCTATATTATATATATGTATATATAATATATATGTGTGTTGTTGGTGTGTGTGTGGCGTGTGTGTGTGTGTGTGTGGTGTGTGTGTGTGTGGTGTGTGTGTGTGTGTGTGTGTGTGTGGTGGTAATTTAAGTTATAATTAAGTATTTAGCCAGGTTTTGATTCACTTTTTGTTGTTTGTATTTATATTTTTCTAAGACAGTCATTATAATGCTGTAGACACTGTGTTCTAAAAGTTGGCAGCTGACTGAAGTGAGTGACACTGGTCTAGGTTTTGCAGTTAATGAATATGCAGATGATGTTTTCTGATAACCTGTCAGAGGATAAGGTTGCTATGTCAACTGATTGTTCAGTTTTCTGAAGATGGTGCTGTCTCTTTAGCACATGTTTCTAGAATTGTCTTGGCAACATCATAGAGTTCCCTCACTTTGGTCAAGAGTTTGACATGCATGTTTGCTTGAATATGGATAGGTAACTGTGTGGTGGTGTAGGTCACTGATTATCAGTCTAGTGAAGAGGTTATCCTTGGTGAAAACTGACCAGAATTTGCAGTTTATGAAAATGTATATGATGCTTGCTGATTATCTGTTGGATAACAAGGTTTCTGTATCCAGTGAATAGTTTCTGCCTTTAATTTATTATTATTGTGGAGCATTTCATCCACAGGGGGACACACCAATGCTGTCTTGTTTTGTTCTTTTTTAAGTTTACATAGTGCAAAAAGGGTTTGGACCGAAGGTGCTATTTTGAAAACCTTCTAGCATGGCTGTAGGACTTGTTGATGTTCCATCTGGCACGTCTTATAATTTCTGCATTCTTCTTGAATACTTCTATTGTGTTCCTGTTTGTTTTGTTTCTTGGATTGTTGGGTATAATTTCCTTTTGCCATGCAGAAGATGCTATGTGTGTGCTGATCCCTGGATAACTTGTGGGTTTTTTTCAGTTTTGAGGGTATGTTTTGTTCTACTGCCTCCATGATGTTTTTTTCGAAATGATTTCACTAAGTTTGTGTATCTGATCTTTAGGATACATACTGCTGGTTCTTTGTTTACTTTGTCCATTTTATTTTTTTAAAGTTTTTCTCAATTAGCCTTTTCTGCACATGAAATATTTTGTGGGTTTTTTCGCTGTGTAGTGTGGCTTACTATGTAGTGTCTTTTACTGATTACCATGACTTCAGTCTTCTTGGAGCTAAATAGCAAGAAGACTTAAGTCATGGTAATCAATAAAAACATGAAATCCCCTCATACAAAATAACAGCAAACGGCACAACTCTGAGACAGGTTGATAAGTTTGAATTCTGGGAACGTTCATCTCACCAGAAGGCAGATGCACATCTGAAATAGCTAGCAGAATTAGAGAAGCGAAACAGCATTCAGGAAGATGAAAAGCATTCTTACCAACAAATGCCTATCAATTTACATCAGGATGAGAGTTGATCTTGAATGTTATATAGAACCGATAATGTTATACGGTTGTGAAGCGTGGACAGTCAACGCACAAAGCCAGACAAGATTGAGGCAGCCGAGATGTGGTGTCAAAGAGGAATGCTGAGAAATCCATGGACAGCAAAGAAAACAAATGAGACAGTCTTGACGAGGCAGACACAAGAAGATCATCGGTAAGAAAGATTGGGAAAAGACAGGCAACATTTATAGGCCATTTTATGAGGAAAGTGGAATTAGAGCACCTGGTCACAACAGGAAAAGCTGCAGTGAAAGAGAGCACCAGGTAGACCCAGGGAGAAAAAATTGGATGACTTGCAGGGTGGCTGAGGACAGAGAAGATGGAAGATGTGCTTGCGGCGACAAGTGATAGATACATATGTTGGGCCATGATCGCCAATGCCATGTGGCAGGGCACTTGATAGATGATGAGTGTGACTTATGTAGAATCTGTGTCAGTGACAACTGTATCACGGTTGACAGGCCTAGAACAGAATTTGAGCTCGTTTATCCGTGTTCTTTGCGTATTTGCTTGTCTGCCATATTTCATGGAAACTGACTTTCTAAACAGCATAAACAGAAGAAAAAAAGGGTTAGGTAGGCTATTCATTCAAGGTGACTGGCAGAAATCGAATTACTCACTATGTCACCTTTACTGATTCAGTAAATAATTCAGTAGATCTACACTGCCCACGAAGTCAGACACAATTACAGCTTTGATTTTTTAGACGTATAAGCTTACGTAAACTTGCAGTCACAACACCACATGACTGACCATGAAAAACTGGTCATGGCAATATTCTCTAAAATTGCTAAAGCTGGTTTTACCTGGTGCCATGCCATGCAAGGGATCTACATCACCCCACCTTCTCGGACTGTACAGAAAATTGGAGAGACCAGTTTTGACATGGCATGACAATAATACACAGCTGTGGAGTTACCACGCATTAGACGGCGTGTAATGCGACTGGCCTTTTCAGGCAGCTCCTGCGTATGCAGATAGCAAACCTTTGTCACAGTTTGTTATGCCACCACACGGGTGTTACCGAGCAAGATTTTAGTTTGAGAGCAGGAGCGGTGGAGGTGAGGGGGATGGGACGGGAGAGGTAAACAATAAGCAGATGTGGACTGTCAAGTGGCAGCTAGCCAGTTGAGCGCTCTGCACAGGCAGTGTGTGAGTGCAACGCGCTGAGCTGTCAAAAGGGAACCAAGGTGTCAGTGATACGAGACTCGTAGCAAGGCCATTTAACTTTTTATAGCGTTGCAGTACATGGGTAGGTTGCAAAAACATTAAATTACAAAGTCTGAGTTTCACCAAGAGAAATATGAACAATATAACCAAATGCAGGAATGACTCATGTAGAAACTGATATCAGACATGCAGAAAAACATTAGATGTAACAGCTGTTTTGCTTGCAAAGATCAGATGACTGACAGAAGAAAACCACCAATGTTAAATAAAAAATCCAATTTAAATGACAAACTGTTCATGCACCTGCACTTTTACAACATTCATATTTTCAGAGATGTTAGCTGCATGTGTGTGGACAACACCAAACTGACCGAATAAGCATTTGGTTGTCCGCAAGGATCGTTATCAGCTTGTTTAGTAAGTATCCCATCACTTTGATATGGCACAGATTTCTCTCACAGTACAAGGCAGCAGCCTTCTTTCACACAATGCAGAGGCTGACTATACAGGCTTACGTAGCCTCAACACTAACTGTCTTTTAATACAGAACCAGCAGACATCCATTTTGCCAGTTCTTATTACCACTTCCGGGACAGATACACACGCACAACTACTAAAATACGGCAAATACACACACTAACAACAACAAAAAGAACAACAACAACAAGAACAAGAACACAACAACAACAACAACAACGAAAACAGGAAAAAAAAAGAAAACAGTTTCAGTATAAAAAAAATCTAAATAAAACGACGAAACTGAGTCACACACACACACAACACACACACACACTCGCCACCACACACACACACACACACACACAACACACACACACACACAACACACACGCATGCGCGTGGCACACACACACACACACACACACACAACACAACACACACACACACACACACACACACACACACACACACACACACACACACATACACACACACCAACACACACACACCACACACACCACACACACCTACAACACATCAAACACACACACACATCAAAAACATCAACAACACATGCATACACAAAAAACAAACAAAAAAGCAAACAAAACAAACAAACAAAAAACACAACGAAAACAAAAGTGACAAAAGAAATTAAACAAAACAGCAACAAAAACAAAAGAGACAACAACAAAAACAACTTGAAAATATTTTCACTCACGTACTGTCTCCCGTTTCACATGAAATAATTCCAGTATAGAGAGGTAGATGAAATACAGCAAACAAAAAAAAACACACCAACACACACACACACCCACAGTGAGAAATGATGACACTCACTTACACTCTATAAGTGGAGCACAAACTCAAATTACATAACCAAATGAATAATTTATAGCTGCACTCGGTCAAATGATAAATAAACAATAAGGATTCAAAAAATAGAATTGACAAAGTGTGCACAATTTCGTTCTACATACACAACGCCAAAGTTGACGATAAAATGGCTTAATCACTGTACAGCGCAGTATTAATCCTCTGTTTCCCTTGCCACTAAACTAAGGAATGTGGAAACACATGGCTACAGGGTAAGGGCGGACGTCTGATATCTGACATCTGGTACTACTACGGCTGAACAACTAAAAGGCGAGAAAGGGAGTAACTGAAACAGCCGTGACCAGTTATCATTAATCAAACCCAAGACTAGACCCACAAAAAGATTGACTTACTTCAAGAAGATTGTAGGTAAACAGGAATCAGACTTACCGATTTTATCCAGAAACTCACTGCCAAACGTGTGTGGGAGAAATGATATAAAGAAGCCGGAAACTGCAACTGGGTGTTAACTGTTTAATGGAGGAAAGTGAAATTGCAATCCCTTGAAACATAAACTGGTTGGTTAGCCTAAACCTACAGGAAGTTGAGACTCCTCTTCGAAGCTTTTCCCCTAGAGAGTGTCATCAGGCCTACTGACTGCCCCTTGTGGTATGGGACTTGCCACAGTCGTCTGCTTACCGCAAGCAGCTCTTGTCCACCCATGGACGTTTGTGCAAGATGAACGGTTTCTGGTTGTTAATTTAGTTTAGCACATTGTTCGGATTATAAATTAGGCCAACTTTTACCTCGCGTTAGAGAACGAAAGCACCGAAAAGAAGGGAGCTTACCATGCAATCACATAATTCCACAGGTTAGAAAGAGTTACCTCCCTTGTATCAGCAGACGCTCACGGACTGGATTCCGAATTACAAACTGTCCCCACTGAATTGATGATTTGGAATGACTTTTTAATATCCCCTCCCCTCCTCCAATTTTGTCTTTATTGTCATGAGGAATTTTGGTCCACGTGAAAAAGGTTGTTTGCTCTTCCTGGGGAAAGTATGTTTCCATAGTACGGTGCCATTTGATCATTTTTCCCCTTTTTCCTGTATTGCTTACCTACCACAGTAGACTTTCTGCAGAATTTTGTCATGGACAGCCCTTATGTTGCCGTGGGTTCTTTTACGTGCGCTAATTGCACGTTACGCGCGACCTGAAATCAAGTGAAGAACGGGAAAATTTATGTCCAAAAGGGTTTCAAACCTCAGAATTCTGAACTTCTTTCACTTCCCAAGCAGACAAAGTAACCACTGACGG
>JAPXFY010000025.1:4914334-4924334 GCA_030674185.1 Monoplex corrugatus | reverse complement strand
CACACACAGACACACACACACACACGCAAACACACACAGACACAGACACAGACACAGACACACACATACACATAATTACACACACACACACACACACACACACACACACACACACACACACACACACACACACACACACGAGTCATACTTCTATATGAATATTTCTTCATGGACACATACAATTCTCTATTGCCTTGTGCACGTCTGCATGGATATGCGAGTGTGCATACGCATTCGAGTATCTGCTGCGCATATGTTTGAATGTGTGTGCGCACACGTATGTCTGTGAGTAGACAGGCTACTGATTTTTCAGTATGTTTTTGTGCATGTGTGTGATGGTTTATCTTAAGAGTGACGGTGATAATATTTGTAAAGTGCCAAAATGTACTTCCACGGGTGTTTGTTTGTTCTTCCGTTTCAAGTCTTTTCATTCCAAGTGATACTAAGGAGAAATACAAACATGGGGTTAACAGTAAGGGTGGGGGATACAGTAAGAGACAGAAAGTGCATGAAAACAAGAGACAAGGACACGAAAAGAGACGTGGGTTAGTAGACACTTAACTGTAGCTAGGAAGGAAACATTCTCACTGTAACATAAACTTCATGAATATTACAGTAAAACATAAACAGGACTGTGTACCAATGATTCTGGAATATGAACTAACATAACTTGATTTGTTGTTAATTCTCTAAAGTGCATTTCTGAACAATTTATTATGTGCGTGTATGTGTGAATGATTTTTGTTAAAGCGGATATTTTTTTGCAGCGAAACAGTGATACAGCGTGTATTGTTTACCAAGTATACACTTTGACAATATTTTCCTTTCAAAGCGTTTAGACGATGATATACATAAAGAGAAGAAATCAATCGGAAATGATACAGGCAAGAAGACTGCACTTTGCTCGTATTATAAACTGTTCATTGTTAACAGTTAACAAAAACACCGAGGGTGTGGATGGGACCCAGAGCACCAATGCCTCACCACTCTCCGGACATTTATCTCCAAAGCTCCCGACACCACTCGACAGTCATTTAATCAAGCACAGAAGGGGTGGGGGTGGGATGGGGGTGTCAATTCGTTACATGAACCATGAAATCGATTCCATGATGTTAATTCTAGCGAGTTGTAATGTCTGTCATTGAAAAGTGAACATTCACGTTTATTGATTTTTTTCAGAATTGTGCACACCTTTCCTTGCTACTCTGTCAGCCAACTCACTGCTGTGAAGACCAACATGAAAAGACACCCAGCAGAATCTGACATCCTCGATTAATAAACACTGTGAAAGATGATTGACCTCGACAGACACGCTTGAATATTGTAAACGTCTGGTTCTTGTTTGTTTGATTTAATAGAACTCAGTAACATGTAGGTACGTGAAATACCTTTCGTTCCATTTTTTTCCTTTACTGTTTTTTAAATTCTGACAATGTCCTTCATTCGTCCTTTTTCTTGTCTTTTCGTTTTCTGGCATACTTTCTCTTGCACAGTTTTCTTTTTAATCTTTGTACACATTTTAAACATCATTATTGTTTATGGATACTTGTATGCACGTAGTGTTGACCCACACTGTGCAGGGGGTGAAGGAAGCATTTGGGTCCACGGCTGGTCAGAGCGCTCTGATGAAATCTAAGAACGCTGATGTCCTCAAAGATCTTGCTAAACAGATGGAGAGGTGGGTAAATACTACCAGAATCTGTACTGAACTGAGAATGCAATCACTGAGTCATCTCTTGCCAGCATCCCAATCTTGCCTGCCATCAGTGAGCTGGACATACTCCCAACAGAGCACAAACTCAGGAAGGCCATTGACTCACTGACGGCAATGCACCAGGTAAAGACAGCATCCCTGCTCAAGTGATTCAGAGAAACCAGACGTGAGTGCTCATGGGACATCTTTACTATCTACTTTGCCAGTACTTGGAAATGGAATCAGTTCCCCACAACACGCGATATGCAAACATCGTCATGCTGAACAAGACTAAGGGAGACTGCAGTGACTGTACTAAGTACAGAGGCATTATCACTGCTCAGCAATAGTGGTGAGGTCTTTGCCTGAGGTGTTCTGGACTGGTTACAACACCAGTTTCATCGTTTAGGGATCCACCATCGATATGATTTTCTCACTCACTCACTCACTCACTCAAGAGAGAGAGAGAGAGAGAAGAGACAGAGACAGAGAGACAGACAGAGACAGACAGAGACAGACAGAGACAGAGAGACAGAGAGAGTGAGACAGAGAGACAGACAGACAGACAGAGAGACACATAGAGAGAGACAAAGACATACAGAGAGAGAGATGGAGAAGGAGATACACAGAGAGAGACAGAGAGAGAGACAGAAAGAGAGAGAGACAAAGAGAAAGACAGAAAGACAGTGAGAGAAACACAGAGACAGAGAGACAGACAGAGAGACAGAGAGAGCGAGACAGAGAGAGAGAGAGACAGACAGAGAGACAGAGAGACAGACACAGAGAGAGAGAGACAGAGAGACAGAGACAGAGAGAGAGCCAGAGACAGAGAGACAGAGAGACAGAGACAGAGAGACAGAGAGCCAGAGAGAGAGAGAGAGACAGAGACAGAGAGACAGAGAGAGAGCCAGAGAGAAGCCAGAGACAGAGAGACAGAGACAGAGAGAAGGAAAACTGTGGCAACAACCATCAGCCACAGCCATCACACTTTATGTTGCTGTGCCAACAACTGCCACTCAAGAATCGGTTTGTTCAGCCACAGCCAACGTTGTTCCACATCCAACTGTTTCCTTAACTGTGTGTATTCACTGTGTAATCAGACAGACAGAGACATCCATCTACATGGATGTGTTGCACGGTGCTGGTTATGTTGGTCTGCTGTCTGAATTCATACACTGAAAGCAAAGTGTACAAATCTTGTATTACATTCCTGCTTTGACTGGAAGCCAGTGTAGTCGTTGGCAGGATCTGCATAGACGTGTTGCAGAGTGCTGGTTATAGTGATGTCCAGACTTGTCACACATCATGTAGACAAACCGGCTCACATAATGCACATAGCACCTGGTGCCTTACCACACAGACACTGGTTATAGTGATGTCCAGACTTGTCACACATCATGTAGACACGTCACATAGCACCTGGTGCCTTGACCACACTGACACTGGTTATAGTGATGTCCAGACTCTGTCACACATCATGTAGACACTGTCACATAGCACCTGGTGCCTTGACCACACTGACACTGGTTATAGTGATGTCCAGACTCTGTCACACATCATGTAGACAGTCACATAGCACCTGGTGCCTTGACCACACTGACACTGGTTATAGTGATGTCCAGACTCTGTCACACATCATGTAGACACTGTCACATAGCACCTGGTGCCTTCCACACTGACACTGGTTATAGTGATGTCCAACTTTGTCACACATCATGTAGACACTGTCACATAGCACCTGGTGCCTTCACCACACTGACACTGGTTATAGTGATGTCCAGACTTGTCACACATCATGTAGACAGTCACATAGCACCTGGTGCCTTCACCACACTGACACTGGTTATAGTGATGTCCAGACTTTGTCACACATCATGTAGACACTGTCACATAACACCTGGTGCCTTCACCACACTGACACTGGTTATAGTGATGTCCAGACTTTGTCACACATCATGTAGACACTGTCACATAGCACTGGTGCCTTGACCACACTGACACTGGTTATAGTGATGTCCAGACTTTGTCACACATCATGTAGACACGTCACATAGCACCTGGTGCCTTGACCACACTGACACTGGTTATAGTGATGTCCAGCTTTGTCACACATCATGTAGACACTGTCACATAGCACCTGGTGCCTTCACCACACAGACACTGGTTATAGTGATGTCCAGACTCTGTCACACATCATGTAGACAGTCACATAGCACTGGTGCCTTCACCACACTGACACTGGTTATAGTGATGTCCAGACTTTGTCACACATCATGTAGACACGTCACATAGCACCTGGTGCCTTCACCACACGACACTGGTTATAGTGATGTCCAGACTCTGTCACACATCATGTAGACAGTCACATAGCACTGGTGCCTTCACCACACTGACACTGGTTATAGTGATGTCCAGACTTTGTCACACATCATGTAGACACTGTCACATAGCACCTGGTGCCTTCACCACACTGACACTGGTTATAGTGATGTCCAGACTTTGTCACACATCATGTAGACACTGTCACATAGCACCTGGTGCCTTCACCACACTGACACTGGTTATAGTGATGTCCAGGCTTTGTCACACATCATGTAGACACTGTCACATAGCACCTGGTGCCTTCACCACACTGACACTGGTTATAGTGATGTCCAGACTTTGTCACACATCATGTAGACACTGTCACATAGCACCTGGTGCCTTCACCACACTCACTTATCACTTGCACATTTCTCAAGATTGATTCAGGAAATTTCACATGCACTAGTACTGCAATTACCATGCGATGGACACAGATCCAAAATAATCATGGCCAATGCCAAAAGTCTGCACATAAACCCTACGTGTTGGCAAGGTCTTGAGGTTCTAACTAACTTATTGATGGGTTCTATACACTACTGTCTGTCCTTGTATCAATCTATCATTGAAATAGAGTCAGGTTCTACTTAACTTATTGATGGGTTCTATACACTATTGTCTGTCCTTGTATCAATCTATCATTGAAATAGAGTCAGGTTCTACTTAACTTATTGATGGGTTCTATACACTATTGTCTGTCATTGTATCAATCTATCATTGAAATAGAGTCAGGTTCTACTTAACCTATTGATGGGTTCTATACACTATTGTCTGTCCTTGTATCAATCTATCATTGAAATAGAGTCAGGCAATATTGTGGTGAAAGCCATTTCTCCATCAGTGAACTCCCTGCATGCCCGTAAAAATGACCATGAATGGTGTCAACTTGACCAGGAATGACTTCAACCCTTGTTAGTTCACTAGAATAGATGACCTGTGTGACTAGCAGTAGGCAGTGTGTGTGTGTGTGTGTGTGTGTGTGTGTGTGTGTGTGTGTGTGTGTGTGTGTGTGTTGTCTGTGTCTGTGTGTATGTGTGTATGTCTGTGTGTCTGTGTGTGTATGTGTGTATGTATGTTTGTTTCTGTATGCGTGTCTGAGTGTGTGTATGTGTGCGCATCTGTGCATATATGTGTGTATGTGTATGCATGACTGTGTGTACATATGCGTATATTATGTGTGTATATATGCCTGCCTATATCTATATATATACACGTATATACATGTATATATATATATTGTGTGTGTGTATGTCTGTGTGTTGGTATGTTTGTGTCTGTGTGTTTGTATGCGTGTCTGTGTATTTGTGTTTGTATGCGTGTGTGTGCTTTATGTGTGTTTGTATGTGTTTGTATGAGTGTGTTTGTATGGTGTGTTTGTGTGTGTGTGTATATATGCATATATATATGTACTATATATATATATATATATATATATATATATATATATATATATTATATATGTGTGTTGTGTGTATGTGTGCGTTTGTGTGTGTGCGTGTGTGTGTGTCACCTGATAACCTGGACCATCTACTCTTGACGAAGTGAAGGGAAAAGATGATGATGATAGACGAGAATGAGGATGATAGTGATGATGCTCTGATTGATTGATACAGCACTGGAGTCCACGCTTCTTCTCCCGATATAAAGGCAAGGGATGTAACTCATTTTATGGCAAGGGATGTAATTATTTATCCATGTGCTGTGTGCCTGTGATGTCCCTTCTGTATCAGAAAACAGGGAGATTGTCACTATGGCCTGAACGTCTTGTTTCTGTTCTGATCTTTGTTGTTCTTTTCCTGCTTCTCTGTGTGACTGTGTGTCTCTGTCTCTGTCTGTCTGTCTCACTCTCTCACTATCTCTCTGTCTCCCTCTCCCACCCTGTCTCTATCTCTTTCTCTCTCTTTCTTTCTCACTCTGTCTCTCTCACTCTCTGTCTTTCTGTCTCTGTCTGTCTCTCTCTTCCTCTCTCTCTGTCTCTGTTATGTCTCTGTCTCTCTGTCTCTCTGTATGTATGTACATGTATGTATGTATGATGTATGTATGCATGTATGTATGTATGTATGTATGTATGTATGTATGTATGTATGTATGTATCTATCTATCTATCTCTTTCAGCTTCTTTGTGTCTCTGTCTGTCTGTCTGTCTGTCTGTCTGTCTGTATGTCTCTCTCTCTCTCTCTCTCTCTCTCTCTCTCTCTCTCTCTCTCTCTTTCAGCTTCTATGTCTGTTTGTGTCTCCATGTCTGTCTGTCTGTCTGTCTCTATCTCTCTTTCTCTACTTTTCTGTCTGTGTCTGTCTGTCTTTCTGTGTGTCTCTCTCTGTATGTGTGTCTCTGTATCTCTCTCTATCTGTCTGTGTCTCTCTCTGTATATCTCTCTGTCTGTCTGTGTATCTCTCTGTATCTCTCTCTCTCTGTTTGTATGTCTCTCTCTCATTCATGCTGGGTTGTGTGTATATACATGATCAATACTACTTTCATGTCGTGGATGGTTGTAAACCAGTTTTCTCACACAAGACAGCGTGTAGTCCTCCAATCGATCAACACCACGAGTCCCCTTGGTTGTGCTGAACAAATAACTGAAGGCGTCCCTGAAACATGTCTGATAGAATCACAACGTACCTGTTAGTCTGGCTAATGCCTAAGCTATAAAAAGACAGAGTGACAGACCTTCTTACATTCATACAACAACACAGCACCTACATACCTTACATTCATACAACAACACAACACCTACATACCTTACATTCATACAACAACACAACACCAACAGACCTTACATTCATACAACAACACAACACCTACAGACCTTACATTCATTACAACAGCACAACACCTACAGACCTTCTTACATTCATACAACAACACAACACCTACAGACCTTACATTCATACAACAACACAACACCTACATACCTTACATTCATAAACAAAAACTACAGCCCACATCATACAACACCACAACCTACATTCTTACATTCATACAACACACACTACTTACATCATACAACACCACTACAGACTTTCTTACATTCATACAACAACACAACACTACATTCTTACATTCATACAACAACACAGACATACAGACTTCTTACATTCATACATTCATTATCATACAACACAACACCTACAGACCTTCTTTACATTCATACAACAACACAACACCTACAGACCTTCTTACATTCATACAACATCATATCACCTACATACCTTCTTCCCCCCCCCCCCCCCCCCCCCCCCCCCCCCCCCCCCCCCCCCCCCCCCCCCCCCCCCCCCCCCCCCCCCCCCCCCCCCCCCCCCCCCCCCCCCCCCCCCCCCCCCCCCCCCCCCCCCCCCCCCCCCCCCCCCCCCCCCCCCCCCCCCCCCCACACCTACAGATCTTACATTCATACAACAACACAGCACCTACACGACCTTTTACATTCATTAAACAACACACACCTACAGACCTTCTTACATTCATACAACAACACTACACGTACATACCTTACATTCATACAACAACACAAAACCTACATATCTTACATTCATACAACAACACAGCACCAACAGACCTTACATTCATACAACAACACAGCACCTACAGACTTACATTCATACAACAACACAACACCTACAGACCTTACATTCATACAACAACACAGCAACTACATACCTTACATTCATACAACAACACAGCACCTACATACCTTACATTTATACAACAACACAACACCTGTATACCTTACATTCATACAACAACACAACACCTACAGACCTTACATTCATACAACAACACAACACCTACAGACCTTACATTCATACAACAACACAACACCTACATACCTTACATTCATACAACAACACAGCACCTACAGACCTTAAATTCATACAACAACACAGCACCTACAGACCTTACATTCATTACAACAACACAGCACCTACAGACCTTGCATTCATACAACAACACAGCACCTACAGACCTTACATTCATACAACAACACAGCACCTACAGACCTTACATTCATACAACAACACAACACCTACAGACCTTGCATTCATACAACAACAGCACCTACAGACCTTACATTCATACAACAACACAACACCTACAGACCTTGCATTCATACAACAACACAACACCTACAGACCTTGCATTCATACAACAACACAGCACCTACAGACCTTACATTCATACAACAACACAGCAGCTACAGACCTTACATTCATACAACAACACAACACCTACAGACCTTACATTCATATAGCAACACAACACCTACAGACCTTACATTCATACAACAACACAGCAACTACATACCTTACATTCATACAACAACACAGCACCTACAGACCTTACATTCATACAACAACACAACACCAACAGACCTTACATTCATACAACAACACAACACCTACAGACCTTCTTACATTCATACAACAGCACAACACCTACAGACCTTACATTCATACAACAACACAACACCTACAGACCTTACATTCATACAACAACACAACACTTACATACCTTACATTCATACAAAAACACAACACCTACAGACCTTCTTACATTCATACAACAATACAACACCTACAGACCTTCTTACATTCATACAACAGCACAACACGTACATACCTTACATTCATACAACAACACAACACCTACATACCTTACATTTATACAACAACACAACACCTACATACCTTACATTCATACAACAACACAACACCTACATATCTTACATTCATAGAGCAACACAGCAATACAGACCTTCTTACATTCATACAAACAACACAACACCTACAGACCTTACATTCATACAACAACACAACCATACAGACCTTCTTACATTCATACAACATCACAGCACCTACATAACTTATTGCATTCATACAAAAACACAACACCTACAGACCTTACATTCATACAACAAAACAACACCTACAGACCTTCATACAATTCATACAACATCACAGCACCTACATACCTTCTACATTCATACAACAACACACCACCTACAGACCATACATTCATACAACAACACAACACCTACAGACCTTCTTACATTCATACAACAACACACATCTACAGACCATACATTCATACAACAACACAGCACTACAGACCTTACATTCATACAACAACACAACACTTTCAGACCTTACATCCATACAACAACACAACACCTACAGACCTACATTCATACAACAACACAGCACCTACAGACCTTACTTTCATACAACAACACAGCACCTACATATCATCTTACATTCATACAACAACACAACACCTACATACCTTACATTCATACAACAACACAGCACCTACAGACCTTCCTACATTCATACAACAACACAACACCTACAGACCTTCTTACAGTCATACAACAACACAACACCTACAGATCTTACATTCATACAACAACACAACACCTACAGACCTTACATTCATACAACAACACAACACCTATAGACCTTCTTACATTCATACAACAACACAACACCTACAGACCTTCTTACATTCATACAACACAAAACCTACAGATCTTACATTCATACAACAACACAGCACCTTCAGACCTTACATTCATACAACAACACAACACCTACAGACCTTACATTCATAGAACAACACAACACCTACAGATCTTAAATTCATACAACAACACAGCAACTACATACCTTACATTCATACAACAACACAGCACCTACAGACTTACATTCATACAACAACACAACACCTACAGACCTTACATTCATACAACAACACAACACCTACAGACCTTCTTACATTCATACAACAACACAACACCTACATAACTTCTTACTTTCATACAACAACACAACACCTACAGACCTTACATTCATACAACAACACAGCACCTACTGTCCTTACATTCATACAACAACACAACACCTACAGACCTTACATTCATACAACAACACAACACCTACAGACCTTACATT
>JAPXFY010000025.1:4905985-4909234 GCA_030674185.1 Monoplex corrugatus | reverse complement strand
AACACATCATGTAGACGTGTCACCAGGTCAGATCTGTCTACACCTGTGTCCACAGTCATGTTTTATTACAGTCATACTACAACACATCATGTAGACGTGTCACCAGGTTAGATCTGTCTACACCTGTGTCCACAGTCATGTTTTATTACAGTCATACTACAACACATCATGTAGACGTGTCACCAGGTCAGATCTGTCTGCACCTGTGTCCACAGTCATGTTTTATTACAGTCATACTACAACACATCATGTAGATGTGTCACCAGGTCAGATCTGTCTACACCTGTGTCCACAGTCATGTTTTATTACAGTCATACTACAACACATCATGTAGACGTGTCACCAGGTCAGATCTGTCTACACCTGTGTCCACAGTCATGTTTTATTACAGTCATACTACAACACATCATGTAGATGTGTCACCAGGTGAGATCTGTCTACACCTGTGTCCACAGTCATGTTTTATTACAGTCATACTACAACACATCATGTAGACGTGTCACCAGGTCACATCTGTCTACACCTGTGTCCACAGTCATGTTTTATTACAGTCATACTACAACACATCATGTAGACGTGTCACCAGGTGAGATCTGTCTACACCTGTGTCCACAGTCATGTTTTATTACAGTCATACTACAACACATCATGTAGACGTGTCACCAGGTCAGATCTGTCTACACCTGTGTCCACAGTCATGTTTTATTACAGTCATACTACAACACATCATGTAGACGTGTCACCAGGTGAGATCTGTCTACACCTGTGTCCACAGTCATGTTTTATTACAGTCATACTACAACACATCATGTAGATGTGTCACCAGGTGAGATCTGTCTACACCTGTGTCCACAGTCATGTTTTATTACAGTCATACTACAACACATCATGTAGACGTGTCACCAGGTCACATCTGTCTACACCTGTGTCCACAGTCATGTTTTATTACAGTCATACTACAACACATCATGTAGACGTGTCACCAGGTACAATCTGTCTACACCTGTGTCCACAGTCATGTTTTATTACAGTCATACTACAACACATCATGTAGACGTGTCACCAGGTCACATCTGTCTACACCTGTGTCCACAGTCATGTTTTATTACAGTCATACTACAACACATCATGTAGACGTGTCACCAGGTCACATCTGTCTACACCTGTGTCCACAGTCATGTTTTATTACAGTCATACTACAACACATCATGTAGACGTGTCACCAGGTCACATCTGTCTACACCTGTGTCCACAGTCATGTTTTATTACAGTCATACTACAACACATCATGTAGACGTGTCACCAGGTCACATCTGTCTACACCTGTGTCCACAGTCATGTTTTATTACAGTCATACTACAACACATCATGTAGACGTGTCACCAGGTCACATCTGTCTACACCTGTGTCCACAGTCATGTTTTATTACAGTCATACTACAACACATCATGTAGACGTGTCACCAGGTCACATCTGTCTACACCTGTGTCCACAGTCATGTTTTATTACAGTCATACTACAACACATCATGTAGACGTGTCACCAGGTCACATCTGTCTACACCTGTGTCCACAGTCATGTTTTATTACAGTCATACTACAACACATCATGTAGATGTGTCACCAGGTCACATCTGTCTACACCTGTGTCCACAGTCATGTTTTATTACAGTCATACTACAACACATCATGTAGATGTGTCACCAGGTCACATCTGTCTACACCTGTGTCCACAGTCATGTTTTATTACAGTCATACTACAGTAGAACCATGTGTGTGTTCACGTTCACATTCAATGATGTTCCCTCCCTCTGGAAATTCTGTACCAAAGTGTCCAGTTATTTCTGTTAAGCTCTTTTTTCTGGATTTTGCAATCCCATGTTCCTTTCAGCTTGTTTTTCTTACTGGTTCATTCACCTAACTGTTTTCAACAAATCCTTACATACATAACCATTATTTTACATTACTGTGTGGACAGAACAATGTTCATACACACAGCCAAACTAAAATAAACGGGGAGGGAAAGACAGAGATTAAAAGAACGTGAGATGCTCATCACAGACATAGAAAAGGTAGAGAGAGAGAGAGAGAGAGAGAGAGAGAGAGAGAGAGAGAGAGAGAGAGAGAAGGACAGAGAAAAAGAGAGAGAGACAAAGAGAAAGAGAGAGAGAGAGAAGGACAGAGAAAAGGAGGAAAGATATAGACACAGAATGAGAGAGAAGGAGAGGGAGACAAAGAGAAGAGAGAGAGAAGAGAGAGAGAAAGAGAAAGAGAGAGGAAGAAGAGAGAGGCAGAGACAGAGACAGAGACACGCAGAGAGGATAAGAGTAACAGGGAAGAAAAACACACAAGAAATTTAACTTAAAAAGAAGAACACTTACAAAGGAAATTTTTAAAAATCAAAGAAACAAAGTGCTCCATTTACTGCGGCAAAGACTCCACTTAAAAATCCATACCCATACCCACACACCTTTGATTATTGTGCGTTTGTGGCGTGGATTTTGATTTTTGTTGTGCTTTTTTTCCCAGGAGCCAGTTGTATACCAAACTCAAACATGCCAGTGAACACGTTGCATTAATAATATATTTTACATCACTGATAAGCCTAAAACAACACTCCACACACACACACACACACACACACACACACACACACACACACACACACACACACACACACACACACACACACACACACACACACACACACACACACACACACACTCACACACACACACCACACCACACACACACACACACACACATACATACTACATACATACATACATACATACATACATACATACAAAGATACATACATACGTACATACATACACACATACATACATACATACAGACATACACACAAACATTGCATATAATTCTGACTTTAACGTGATTCAAATCAGTTCACGATCAACAAGTGATATGTAAAAGCTTCACCATGTTTATGTTGTCAATTTCTGCAGTCTACATAATGGACCATATTTATCTGGACCTTGTGCATTGTGACCATGTACTGTGCTGGATATATAGTCTGTACTTTGTGCATTGTGACCATGTACTGTGCTGGATATATAGTCTGTACTTTGTGTATTGTGACCATGTACTGTGGTGGATATATAGTCTGTACTTTGTGTATTGTGACCATGTACTGTGCTGGATATATAGTCTGAACTTTGTCAACATGTATCAATAAACAACCCGAGAAAAGTAAACAGGAAACCATGACCACAGTTGATACAGATCA
>JAPXFY010000025.1:4878485-4900985 GCA_030674185.1 Monoplex corrugatus | reverse complement strand
AGTTGACATATAACTGTGACCATAAACACTGAACAGTTGACTATATAACTGTGACCACAACACTGAACAATTGACTATATAACTGTGACCACAACACTGAACGTTGACTATATAACTGTGACAACAACACTGAACAGTTCACTATATAACTGTGACCACAACACTGAACTGTTGACATATAACTGTGACCACAACACTGAACTTTGACAATATAACTGTGACAACAACATGAACAGTTGAAATTTATAACTAGTTACAACACAGAACATGTTGACTATATAACTGTGACACAACACTGATGTTGAATTATACTGTGACAAAACACTGCAGTTGACATATATTGAAAACACTGTACAGTTGACTATATAACGGACAAAGCACTGCAGTTGGAGCTATATAAACTGTGACCACAACACTGAACAGTTGACTATATAACTGTGACCACAACACTGAACAGTTGACTATATAACTGTGACCACAACACTGAACAGTTGACTATATAACTGTGACCATAACACTGAACAGTTGACTATATAACTGTGACCACAACACTGAACAGTTGACTATATAAACTGTGACCACAAACACTGAACAGTTACTATATAACTGTGACCACAACACTGAACAGTTCACTATATAACTGTGACCACAACACTGAACAGTTCACTATATAACTGTGACCACAACACGTGGACTAATGGACTGATGCTGCAGAGAAAAACTGGATGGTTCAAATTCAGTACAAGTTTAGAAAAGATGTTTATTGGTCGTTTAATTGTGTGTGATATTTCTTGGCAAAAACTTCGTGTGTGATATTTATTGATGAAATGTTGTTTATATTTAAATCAAAATAGGCTGTGTCTGGAGTATCGTTTCAGATCACTTTTGCGATTGAATGAACAATCCTTGACATTTTGATAAAAGAACACTGATAGCTTCAGACTCCATAGTGTTTGTACTGTAGTGAGGGTAGTTCAGCTGTCAGTGGGTGGGCTGTCCAGTAGAAAGGTAGCTGGACACAATGCAAGGAAGGGCCCTTCATTCTGTCTACATCTGGTGGCTGGGCTGTCCAGTACAGAGGATGGCTGGACACAAGGCAAAGAAGGGCCCTTCATTCTGTCTACATCTGGTGGCTGGGCTGCACCTGGCTGGTGTGCTGTGTGCCTATGTCCCAGGGTTTTTCCATCTTCCAACCTTGCCATTGCTTAAAGTTCTTGACCAACTCTGCATGTGTCTTATCTCTCACACCTGGTTGACGCCATTAGTAAGCATATAATACAATTATCATGTTACACAGTCTAAGTCTGAAACAGAACTCCATAACTCCATCACTATCATACCCATTCTCCCCATCATAGCATGTTGAAAAATGGATCAGCATCTGTGGCCCTTCATGTTCTGTTGTCATGGTGACCTCAGCTTGTGTGGGCTTGGAGGTGTGTTGGAGAGTCCAAGTGAGCGTCACAGGGGTAGTGACACAAGAGTGCTACAGGAGATGGAGCAGCAAAAAAATTAAGTATATAAAAAAGAAAGAAAAACAATTTAGCATGTCGGTAAACAAATATAGGTGTGTATAATGTATTGTTCACATTAAGCGTACACATTATATTGATACTGTCTCTTTCTTCAGAACAAATGACCAACAAGAAGAAGAAAACAGTGTCCCCTCCAGTCTACACAATGTATTGTCATCAGACAGAAATGTCACCAAGACTGGTTTAATAAACTGGTCATTTTCAACATCTGTGTCAGCGGCAGATATGATGCGTCTTGTGTGTCGGCTAGTGACTGTGTGCTTGTCACCTCTCACTTTCAGTCTGCACCGCTGGCTAGCACTGCTGCTTGCAGCTATGCGAAAAGAAGAGCAGAAGGCGTAAGTCTCTTCCTGTGAGTACATAGCCTCTCCATCAGCAAGCCCTACGTTATGCCTCCTCGTGGCGACATGCGGTAACTGAACACCTCATGGACTGAGGCTAAATCTCTATGGACTTGGAGGAGGTCTGGCCCCTAGATGTGCGGCATGCAGGCCCACCGGTAGGTGGATATGCCCTGGTGCCCACGAACCAGACCCCCAGCTATGAGTAAATAGCTCCACTGCCTTGTGGACATCTCGGGAGAGAATAAGGCTAAGGGAGATAACCCTGAAAAAATCACCCTACTGCCTTGTAGGTTGTCGTGGGAACGACAAAGGCTAGTGGAGAGACCGCAACAACAAAAAATGATGGAAGGCAACAGGAAACCACCATCGTATTCTCCATAGAAAATGATGGACAGACAAAATAAAAATGAAGATAACGACGTAAATAAGTGCTCCAATGGAGCACCTTCGTCCGGTAAGGACCGTCATGTGGCACAGGTGACACCAGCCTGTCAGCAAGCTACTGCGACCAAACTCAAACTCAAAAATACTAAAATCGCAACATGGAACATAAGAACTTTGTTCCAAAAAGGCAAATATTACACAATATCAAAATGGAGATGGTAAGGCTAAAGATTAGGTAGAAAGAAACTCTAGGGAGAGCTAGACAACAGAAGGTCTTCAGAGAAGTAACCCCCTTTAGACAAGTGTTTCGGCCCTGAATTCCTTACACTCTCGGGGGGCCGGGCCACATCCAGGTCATGACTCCTGGATGCCCTTCTGCTGTTGTCTTTTTTTTTTTTTTTTTCCACGCCGGGGATCGAACCTGGGCGATTCTGCGCTTCAGAACTGCGGTACGCGGTTTTACCAATGTGCTAACGGGGCACACATCATCTGTAGGGAATTTAATCCTTATGAAGTTCACTTTTTTGGTTCCTCCTTGCCCAGATCCAGCTTGAGCTCCTTTCTGCTGCCTCTGCCATCGCTTTAAGGGCTCTAGTCCTCTTCTTCCCAGAAATGGCGAGTTGTTTCATGAGATCATAAGCGGAGGTGCCCACAAACCCTCTTGCCCCGACCTCTATGGCGAAGATTTTGACCCGCAGACCTGCTTTCTTCAGGGTGCTGGCAAGACCGGCGTATTTTTCGGTCTTGTAGATATGTGCTTCTTCCATTCTGCTTTCGTATGGCACAGTGAGTTCTATCAGAATCACTTGTTTCGAGGAGTCAGAGTGGAGAGCGATGTCTGGTCTCATGCCTGTCTTGCTGATGACATCTGGGTAATTTCTCCACTCTGGGAGGTCTGCTGTACACTCCCAGTCGACTGCTCCATCCAGAAGACCCTTTGGCAATGTGCTGGTTGTCATAGCCCTTTCGGGCCAGACCTGTTTCCCTCCTGCTTTGTAGAACGTTGTCATAGCAATTGGTGCGTTTGGGGTCATGGTTTTTTCGCTAACCACGTCTGTGATCACTTTCAGAACTTGGTTGTGCCTCCATGTATACCTTCCTTGGGCTAGCGCTACTTTGCAAGAGCTTAGGACATGTTCCACTGTTTGTTTCTTCTGACAGAGCGGACATGCTGGGTCGTCTGCTTTCCCCCATTTCACTAAGTTTGCATTCGAGGGGAGCAGGTCATATACAGATCTGAGGAGGAAGCTTATCCTTAGAGGAGCCATGTGCCACATATCGTTCCAGCTGAGACTTCTTTGGAGTGCACTGTCCCATGTTGTCCATTGCCCCTGTTGACCTTGCTGGACTGCCTTCTGCACTCTTTTGACATCTTCTTCTTCCTTCAACTCCTGTATGATCATGTCTCTTTTTTCCTTCCCTTTGGCTTTGGACCACCACTGCATTTTTGTTGCTCCCAGTCCCTGTCTGTTGGTTTGCGTGTGTCCAATTATTTCTTTGATGCTGAGGTTTCTCTTGGCATTGTTTACAGCCTCTTGGACTTTCCACTTTCTGCCAGTTCTCAGCTTTGGATGAACTGCTCTCACGATATTGTCCTCCGATTCCTCCAGCATGCTCAACAGTCTTGCTTTTCCAACTTTGTATTCCTCCACTATGGATTTCAGAGGTAGCTTCAGCATTGCTTGACGACAGTAGAATGCAACATCAGTGAGACCAGGTGGGACACCGAGCCATTTTCTTGTGTATTTGTTGATTTTGGCTTCCATTGCTTCGACTGTGCTGGTGCAAATGTCATAGATTAGCAGTGGCCACAGCAGCTTTGGTATCAGCATGAACTGTAGACACCAGACTTTGTATTTGCCTGGCAGTCCGCAGTTATCTATTTTCTTCAGGCCTTCTTCTGCTGTTTGCTTGGTTTCACATCCCCTTTGTGTGTCTTTCAGGGAGTCATCATACCATCTTCCGAGACTTTTTACTGGCTCTTCTGTGACAGTGGGGATGGCTTGGTTGGCTACCATGAATTTGACTGAATCTGCCACTTTTCCTTTTCGCAGTGAGAGACTTCGGGATTTCTTAGGTTTGAACCTCATTCTTGAAGAGGCCACCAGCTCATCCAGCTGCTTTAAGATTTGGTGTGTCTCTTCCTCATCCGTGGACAAGACTGTTGTGTCATCCATGAAAGCTTTCAGAGGAGGCATCTGGTATCCATCTCCCAGATTCACTGGACCTGAACTCTTCATTGCAGCTTTCAAGATGACTTCCATTGCCAACACGAACAGTATGGGAGAGATTGCACAGCCCATTGCAATGCCCACCTCTAGGTCTATCCAGTCCGTGGTGTATTCTTTGGTAGAGAACCGCATTGAGAACCCTTGGAAATACTTCCTCAGCATTGTTCGGATGTTTTCTGGGATGTGATACATTTCAAGAGCCAGCTGGATCATATCGTGTGGAACTGATCCATATGCATTCGCCAGATCAAGCCAAACTACGTCAATGTCTCTCTTCTCTGTTCTTGCTTTTTGGATGGCATCCCAAATCAACGTGGCATGTTCCAAGCATCCAGGCATTCCTGGTATGCCTCCCTTTTGGACTGACATATCCAGATACTTGTTTTCAGTCAGGTATTTTGTCAATCTTGCTGCCATAACAGAGAAGAAGATTTTCCCCTCGACGTTCAGAAGTGATATATTAGTATTTTAGGACTAGGGGAAGTCAGATGGAAGGGGCCAGGAATGATAACATCAGGAGAGTATACAGTAATATACTCTGGTGGAAACTCACATGAAAGAAGAGTAGGCATTGTACTGGATAAGGGCAAATCAAAAGTAGTTAAGGGATACTGGGCTGTGTCTGACAGAGTCTTGCTGGTCAAATTGGGAAGCAGACCGTTTGATATCAACATCATTCAGGTGTATGCACCAACATCCACAAGTACTCAGGAAGACATCGACAACTTCTACGAAATATTAGAGATGGCCAAGGCCCAATGTATATCACAAGAAGTAACAGTAATAGTGGGAGATTTTTAATGCTAAAGTGGGAAAGGATAGGGTGGAGGATATAGTTGGACCTCATGGCCTTGGTACACAAAATGAAAGGGGAGGAAAACTTGTAGAATGGGCACAGATGAATGAGTTCATAGTAGGAAACACCTGGTTTGAGCAGCCTAATAGAAGAAAATGGACTATCATGAATCCAGGAGATAATACCAAAAATCAGATTGACTACATCCTGATTAATAAAACATTTAAAAAATTCTTTACTGTCAGCAAAAACACTACCAGGCGCAGACTGCAACAGTGACCACAATCCTGTAATGGGAAGATTTAGGCTGAAATTAAGGAAAAGGAAACAGACCAAAAGCAACACCAAACTAAATCTTGGACTCTTAAAGACAGATGAAGTTATACGTAACAACTTTAATGTACATGTTCAAAACCAATTCAGTGCTCTGGAAGACGTTGGTGACAGTGAGGAAGAATGGACGAAGTTGAGAAATTCGATAAATGAAGCTTGTGAACAAATCCCTGAAGTAGATAGAAAAGCAAAAATGGACCGGATGATAAAAGAAATTTCAGGCTTGATGGAGGAATGGAGGAAGGCGAAGAGAAAGGAGGAGATATACAGGAGGATAAACAAAGAAATAGGTGCGATGAAGCTAGGAAAGCTTGGCTGAAAACAAAATGCAAAGAAATAGAAGAACGACACAAAACGGATCCTCAGGGTATAAACAGACGAATTGGAGAAATTGTCCACAGGAAAAATACATGCACATCAACTGGTTGCCTAAAATCGAAAGATGGTACGCTTCTCGTGGAAAAAGACAAAATATTAGACAGATGGGGAGAGTACATTAAAGACCTTTTTGAAGATGACAGAAGCGAAGAACACATTATAAGAAAGAACGTTGAAGGACAACCCATAATGAAAGACGAAGTTAGAGCAGCATTGAAAAAGATGAAACCAGGAAAAGCCCCAGGACCAAACAATATTACTACAGAGGTGATTGATGCCCTGGAGGAATTTGGTATTGAAAAAATAACAGTCCTCCTAAATGAAATTTACGACACTGGAAAAATCCCCAAAGACATGTCAAAATCAATTTTCATTGCACTTCCAAAGAAGACTAGGGCTATAGAATGCGAACTCCATGGCACAATCAGTTTGATGAGTGATGTAACAAAAATCCTATTAAGAATAATCATGATGAGGACAAGGAATAGAATCAAAAGAGAAATAGCAGATGAACAATGTGGATTTGTTGAAGGAAAAGGAACTATTAATGCCATATACATCTTAAGAACTCTCATAGAGAGGTCAATCGAGATGAACAAGGATTTATATTTGTGCTTTGTTGATTACACCAAGGCTTTCAATCGGGTAAGACATGATGAATTGATCAACCAATTAGAAAGACTCAATGCTGATGGAAAAGATCTACGAATAATCAGAAATATGTATTGGGAACAAACAGCTGCAATGAGAATAAAAAACGATATACGCTCTTTCCAAAACATAAAAAGAGGAGTCAGACAGGGTTGTGTTTTGTCACCAGATCTGTTTTCACTTTACAGCGAAAACATCATGAGATACCTAGAGGACGACCCAGGATGAAAGGTTAGAGGAAAAATGATAAACAACATTCGATACGCAGATGACAACGTGCTAATTGCAGAAAGTGAAAGGGACCTACAAAACCTTGTGAATAAACTAGAAAGAGAAAGCAAAGGTAAGGGGTTGGAACTAAACAGCAGGAAGACTGAAGTCATGGTGATCAGTAAAAAACATGAAATCCCCTCATGCAAAATAACAGCAAACGGCACAACCTTTAGACAGGTTGATTAATTTAAATACCTGGGAACGATCATTTCAACAGACGGCAGATGCACATCAGAAATAGCCAGCAGAATCGGCCAAGCCAAAACAGCATTCAAGAAGATGACAAGCATTCTTACCAACAAATGCCTATCAATTAACATCAGGAAGAGAGTTCTTGAATGTTATACAGAACCAATACTGTTGCACGGTTGCAAGGCGTGGACAGTCAACAAGCAAAGCCAGAACAAGATTGAGGCAGCCGAGATGTGGTTTCTAAGAAGAATGTTGAGAGTTCCATGGACAGCAAAGAAAAGAAACGAGACAGTCTTGATGGAGGCAGACAGAAGTAGATCATTCAAAAGGAAGATTAGGAAAAGACAGGCAACATGTATAGGCCATTTTCTGAGGAAAGGGGAATTGGAGTGCCTGGTCACAATGGGAAAGCTGGAGGGAAAGAGAGCATCGGGTAGACCCAGGGAGAAGATACTACACTGACTTACAGAGTGGCTGGGGACAAGGAGGGTGGAAGAAATGCTTGGGGCAACAAGTGATAGAGACAGATAGAAGTCCATAATCGCCAGCGTCATGCGACAGGGCACCTGATGATGATGATGATGATGACGCAGCAAACGCACACAATGACACATAATGTTGGCAAGATCTTATGTTGATGATGAATGCTAGTCACTATTTCTGCTCTTAATGAATGAAAAACATATCACAAACTGTAACAAGTTGTCCAGAAGTCGATGACAAACATGTATCTGTTGATCCCTGTAACTGATTTGTGTGTGATTAGACTTTTGATTGTAAGTATTTTTGAAGATGTGCTGTTGCCACACCCAGCAGAAGATCAGTGGTAAACATTTTTCAATCAGTAGCTTACATGCTAGGTTTCCCAGGGGTACATATCCCATGAAATCCTTTCAATGGTGGGGGACCGGGTGGCAAGGGTGGTATAGGTGTGCCCACAATGTATCATGACATTCGGCACGTTACGACTCCACCCACCCCCTTCCAAAGTGTCGTTTGGCTTATTTCAGGGGATTCTATCTGGTAAACATGCAGATTTAAAACCAGTCATGTTTCAGGCTAACTAAAAACATGGTCTGCAAAAATCTCAAGGAGAAGGTTGGGGGGAGGGGAGGGGAGTATTTTGATACCTGACCCATGACCTAAAAGAGGAAACAGTTTTTGGTGTGCAATATTTTGAAACTCAGACAGCACCAGGCTGCTTACAACAAGCTGATCAAGGAGCTTGGTCTTGATGGAGATCTCTTCATGAAATACATTCGTGTGTTCAGACAAACTCTGATGATATATAACTGTTAACTTGTGAACCACGTTGTTACATTTTTTCAACATTTTTTTCTTTTGTCACCGTAACCACATTACTTTTGTGACAGCAGTAATTTATCACGAAATAAGCTCCGCCCGCTTCTTGGAAATGTTCGCAGGCAAAACATAAAAATATCGCTCCGTTACGCAAAGTAAACTTTTTTGCAATGGAGATCGTGCAAAGGTGTGCGAAATTCTAGTCAATGAGCTTATGTAATGACAAAAAGGTTGACGCTTTTTTTTCATTTCAGTGCGATGTTGGCATAAAAATGTTGCGGTTTGTTTGTTTGTTTGTTTGTATGTTTGTGGGAGGGGGAGGGGGGTCTATGGAATGTCAGCTTAACCTTGCAACAAAACACTCTCAACTGATGAAGTGTGGCCATGTTCTTTTGTAAACGTGAAATACGTATCATACCTGACGTCACACTTTTTACGTCACAGGCAGGGCAGAAGAGGAGAACAGATGGAAAAGAACATCAAGATGAACGATTTATAACATAATTATGTTGTCTTTTTTTCCTAGGAAATATAATGCAAGTACGTTTGTGTGTATACTTGCAACAGAAGCTTACACATACATTCACGTATATACGCAGACATGACACACACACATACACACACTTACACAACACACACACACACACACACACACACACACACACACACACACACACACACACACACACACACACAAACACACACAAACACACACACACATATACACACATACATACACACATACACATACACACACACACAAACACACACACACACACACAAATGCATATATACACACACACAAACACACACACATACACACACACATACACAAACACACACACACACACACACACACAGACACACACACACACACACACACACACACACACACACAAAGAAACAAACAAACACACACACTAACACAAATTCCTTTTCAAATTTTCTATTTTTATCTCTAGCAGAGTTTTCACAATAATAATTTTCAATTGAAAAGGAGAGATTGTTAGAATGGCTTGACTATCTTGGTGTTTTCCCATTTTGTTTTCAGCAGTGACTGAAGCTGAATGGTGGTGTTGATGTCAACCAGTTTTCACTGGACAACACTTACAACAAAATCACGGTTCACACTGCTGGTGGATGACATTAACTACACGTCATTTACTTCTTCTGGTCCAGTGGTCAGTGTGGGTGGTGGGGGTGGGGGACGTGGAGGGGATCTATGGAACACAGCAACAGACAGGATTAACTACTCTTGCCATCTTCTAAGATGTGTGTGGCAATAAATTAACCCTGAACTAAGTCAGTCATATCCTGACATGTGTGTGGCAATAAATTAGCCCTGAACTAAGTCAGTCATATCCTGACATGTGTGTGGCAATAAATTAGCCCTGAACTAAATCAGTCATATCCTGACATGTGTGTGGCAATAAATTAGCCGTGAACTAAGTCAGTCATATCCTGACATGTGTGTGGCAATAAATTAGCCGTGAACTAAGTCAGTCATATCCTGACATGTGTGTGGCAATAAATTAGCCCTGAACAAAGACAGTCACATCCTGAGATGTGTGTGGCAATATATTAGCCCTGAACTAAGACAGTCATATCCTGAGATGTGTGTGGCAATATATTAGCCCTGAACTAAGACAGTCATATCCTGAGATGTGTATGGCAAAAAATTAGCCCTGAACTAAGTCAGTCATATCCTGAGATGTGTATGGCAATAAATTAGCCCTGAACTAAGTCAGTCATGTCCTGAGATGTGTGTGGCAATAAATTAGCCCTGAGTTAAACAGTCGTATCCTGAAATGTGTGTGGCAATAAATTAGCCCTGAGCTAAGTCAGTCATGTCCTGAGATGTGTGTGGCAATAAATTAGCCCTGAGCTAAGACAGTCATATCTTGAGATGTGTGGCAATAACAATTAATAGCCCTGAACTAAGACAGTTATATCCTGAGATGTGTGGCAATAACAATTAATAGCCCTGAACTAAGACAGTTATATCCTGAGATGTGTGGCAATAACAATTAATAGCCCTGAGCTAAGACAGTCATATCCTGAGATGTGTGGCAATAACAATTAATAGCCCTGAACTAAGACAGTGTTATTCTGAGAAGTGTGTGGCAATACATTAGCTCTGAACTAAGACAGTCATATCCTGAGATGTGTGTGGTAATATATTAGCCCTGAACTAAGTCAGTCATATCCTGAGATGTGTGTGGTAATAAAATAGCCCTGAACTAAGACAGTCATATCCTGAGATGTGTGTGGCAATATAGCCCTGAACTAAGTCAGTCATATCATGAGGTGTGTGTGGCAATAACAATTAATGTCCCTGAACTAAGACAGTCTTATTCTGAGATGTGTGTGGCGATAAATTAGCCCTGAACTAAGACTGTCTTATTCTGAGATGTGTGAGGCAATATGTTAGCCCTGAACAAAGACAGTCTTATTCTGAGATGTATGTGGCATTAAATTAGCCCTGAACTAAGATAGTCATATCCTGATATGTGTGTGACAATAAATTAGCCCTGAACTAAGACAGTCATATCCTGAGGTGTGTGTGGCAATAAATTAGCCCTGAACTAAGAGTCTTATTCTGAGATGTGTGAGGCAATATATTAGCCCTGAACTATGACAGTCATATCCTGAGATGTGTGTGGCAATATATTAGCCCTGAGCTGAATCAGTCACATCCTAAGATGTGTGTGGCAATAAATTAGCCCTGAGCTAAGTCAGTCACTGATGTTCATTCATCTGGGTTTGCTAAGGATTCAGAAATAGTTACTAACGTATTTCCAGAGGTTTCCCTCATTGCTGATTTCAGACAGACCAGGTAGCTGGTTTATGTGTCCAGGACCATGGATCAGAGAAATGTAACACACTTGATGATGACTGTGTCTGATATCATGACAGGGGATTCTGCATCCTCTGTAAGAAATGTGACATACATGATGATGACTGTGACCAGTATCACGATGGGAGATACAGTTTTATCAGTAAACATGATCAAACAAATGTTATATTTCGCGCGATTACTTAAGTTAAGAGACTTGATAACGATTTTCTCTATGCCCTTCATTGTTATCCTGGGTGTGTTTGGTAATATGATGACTATTATCATTGTTCGTAAATTTCAAGCAAACCGATCTGCCTTGGACCGTTATCTCCTGTGTCTGGCTGTGACTGATCTCTGTGTCAACTTCACCGTGTCTCTCAATGTGTGGATCTCAGACCTTACGAGATTTCGTTTGTTTGATCTTCATGACGCTGTGTGTAAGCTGGGGCAGTACATAAGTGATGTAGCTTCTGTCTGCTCTGCCTGGTTTGTGGTGGTGATGGTGACACACAGGGCCATGTCTGTGGTGTGGCCACATCGTGTGAACGTGCTGTGTACAGCAAAGACATCCTGGGCCGTCATTGTGGGCATCGTCATCTTGTTCAGCTTGGTTTACTCTCACTCTCTGCATGGGTTGGCCGTTTTAGATGGGAGATGTGATGTAAAGAGAGAGTATATGATGTTTCTGAAGGATGTCTTTGTTAAAATCGACCTGTTTCTGTCTTCTTTGCTGCCTTTCATCTGTCTGATGATCGGTAACATTGTGCTAGTGGTGAAGTTAAGAACGTCAGTGAAGGAAGCTGGTGACCAGTTGACTGCCACAGACACACAGCAGAGACACAGAGAGAGAAAGGTGAACTCCATCACTCTGACAGCTCTCGTTGTGTCTGTGTCATTCATTGCCTTCACATCACCTGTCACGGTCATGGTTATACTAACTTTTGAAGGTTTTCAAGTCGGTGCTATTCATAAAATGGCGTTGTACCTCTTTGTGGGAAAAGTCTTTTACGCTGTCCGTTATTTGAATTACTCCATGAATTTCTATCTGTACTGCCTGACAGGCCAGAGGTTCAGAAAGGAATTCTTAAAGATCATGAGTGGATTGGTCTTCTGCATCAGATCCTCCAAAACATAAATCAGTGATAAGTTTTGATCAGTTATAGTTAAGCATTCACGCAGTGACTGTCCATATAACAAACAACAAGCACTCAGTTGGTACAGTGGTTAGTTTAAATAAAAACTGATGACTGGAAAGTTGTTGGATCAAACCCCCATCAGTCCAAATGACTGTGAGCAGTTTTTTCCATGGCTGTCTCCTACCCAAAGCTCAGTGTGCTGTGTGCTCTGGTGGTAAGTTGAGGCCACACAGCTGTGTGTCATCTTCTCCATGGATTTGTCATTGAACGTGACATTCCAGTTACTTTCTCAGCCCTGCAGGTGTCTGTATTTCTCCAATCTCATTAATACCAAGGTATCTTTTGACACAGAATGCATTTTATATAGCCCTGTTCCATTTTTAAATCACACCATGCACATTACTCCTGGATTAGTTGTAAGCCTTTCCTTGCAAAGCAAAATTGCTTGCATGATAAAAACATGCCTAGTGAAACAAAACAAACACAACAAGAAGAACAAACAAACAACAAACAAACAACAAATAAACAAACAACAAACAAACAACAAACAAACAAACAACAAACAAACAAACAACAAACAAACAAACAAACAACAAACAAACAACAAACAAACAACAAACAAACAAACAACAAACAAACAAACAACAAACAAACAAACAACAACAAACAAACAACAAACAAGCAAACAAACAACAAACATACACACACATACACACACACACACACACACACACACAACACACACACACACACACACACACACACACACACACACACACACACACACACACACACACATCACAGGTAACACACAAATCAGTGATGAGTTAGACTGAACTAGATTCCTAGTTTTTGTTTTTTTGTTTTTCTTTTATTTCTTTCTTTCTTTCTTTTTTCTTTATTTACTTATTTATTTATTTATTCATTTATTTAGCTGTTTACTTATTCATTTATTTATTTATTATATATTTATTTATTTATCATCATTCATTTATTTATCTATTTATCTATTTATTCATTCATTCATTTATTTATATATATATTTATTTATTTATTTATCTATTTGGTTTGGGAGATAACGGGATGTTTCCACATAAAATACAGGTGAGTGAAAAGGCGAAGTAAAAGGCAGTGGACAATTTGAAAAAACAAACAAAAAAAACAACAACAACAAAAGCTTGTGGGACACTTTCTCGGATGTTGGTTATTAAAGTTTTCACATGATCCACTTAGGCTGACTATTGTTGTTGTAATTTTTTATTGTTGGTGCTGTTGTTGTTGTTGCTGGTGGTGGGGGTGGGTTGGGGATGGAGTGGGATTTTAAATCCGAGTTTATGTCATGATTCTAGCAGCGGTGGTCGTGGTAAAGGTGTTGCAGAGATAGATAAGGAGGCTTAATGGTTATAGGCTGCTGTGATGTGTGAAGTTACAGAAACATCTAATTGGTATTTACGGGGGTGGGGTAAGGACAGAGGGGTTGTTTAGAGAATAAAAAGATGGGGATGGAAGGGGGTCATACATATCATATCATCATATCATATATCATATATATCATATATCTCATATAGATCATTATATCATAACATATCATATTCTATCATAACATATCATATCATTTATCATATCATATATCGTATCATATCATATATCATATCATATCATATTATATCATATATCATATCATATCATATCATATCATATCATATCATATCATATCATATCATATCATATCATATCATATCATATCATTATCATATCATATCATATCATATCATATCATATCATATCATATCATATCATATACCATATCATATATCATGTCACATCATATCATATCATATCATATCATATCATGTCACATCATATCATATCATATCATATCATATCATATCATATCATCATCATAGGTGCCCTGCCACATGGCGTTGGCGATCATGGACTTCCATCTGCCTCTCTCTCTCGTTGCCCCTAGCATCTCCCCCACCCTCTTCGTCCCCAGCCACTCTGCAAGTCTGTCCAGCATTTTCTCCCTGGGTCTACCAAGTACTCTCTTTCCCTCCAGCTTTCCCGTTGTGACCAGGTGCTCCAAATCCCCCTTTCCTCATAAAATGGCCTATAAATGTTGCCTGTCTTTTCCGAATCTTCCTTATGAATGATCTACTTGTGTCTGCCTCCATCAAGACTGTCTCGTTTGTTTTCATTGCTGTCCATGGAACCCTCAGCATTCCTCTTAGAAACCACATCTCAGCTGCCTCAATCTTGCTCTGGCCTTGTTTGTTGACTGTCCATGCCTCACATCCGTACAACAGTATTGGTTCTATATAACACTCAAGAACTCTCTTCCTGATGTTAATTGATAGGCATTTGTTGGTAAGAATGCTTGTCAACTTCTTGAATGCTGTTTTGGCTTGGCCGTTTCTGCCAGCTATTTCCGATGTGCATCTGCCGTCTGATGAAATGATCGTTCCCAGGTATTTGAAGTTATCAACCTGTGTCAAGGCTGTGCCATTTGCTGTTATTTTGCATGAGGGGATTTCATGTTTTTTACTGATCACCATGACTTCAGTCTTCCTGCTGTTTAGTTCCAACCCCTTACCTTTGCTTTCTATTTCTAGTATATTCACAAGGTTTTGTAGGTCTCTTTCACTTTCTGCAATTAGCACGGTGTCATCTGCATATCGAATGTTGTTTATCATTCTCCCTCCAAACTTTAATCCAGGGTCTTCTTCTAGGTTTCTCATGATGTTTTCGCTGTAAAGTGAAAACAGATCTGGTGACAAAACACAACCCTGTCTGACTCCTCTTTTGATATTTTGGAAAGAGCTTTCGTTGTTTTCTATTGTCATTGCAGCTGTTTGTTGCCAGTACATATTCCTGATTATTCGTAGATCTTTTCCATCAACATTGAGTCTCTCCAATTGGTTGATCAATTCATCATGCCTTATCCAATCGAAAGCCTTGATGTAGTCAACAAAGCATAAATACAAATCCTTATTCATCTCATTTGATCTCTCTATGATAGTTCTTAGGATGTATATGGCATTAATAGTTCCTTTCCCTTCCACAAATCCACACTGTTCTTCTGCTATTTCTCTTTTGATTCTATTCCTTGTCCTCATCATGATTATTCTTAACATGATTTTTGTTACATGGCTCATCAATCTGACTGGGCCATGGAGCTCGCATTCTATAGCCCCTGTCTTCTTTGGAAGTGCACTGAAAATAGACTTTGACATATCTTTGGGGATGTTTTCCATTTCTCTATATCATACCATATCATATCATACCATACCATATCATACCATATCATATCATACCATATCATATCATATATCATACCATATCATATCATACCATATCATATCATACCATATCATACCATATCATATCATACCATATCATATCATATCATATCATATCATACCATATCATATCATACCATATCATATCACATCATATCATATCTTATCATATCATATACATCATATCATATCATATCATATCATATCATATCATATCATATCATATCATATCATATCATATCATATCATATCATATCATATCATATCACATCATATCATATCATATCATATCATATCATATCATATCATATCATATCATATCATATCATATCATACTGCCAGTCATACAGGTCATCTATTCTAGTGAAATAACAAGACCTGAAGTCATTCCTGGTCAAGTTGACACCATTCATGGTGATTTTTGCAGGCTTGCAGGGAGTTCACTGATGAAGAAATGGCTTTCACCACAATATTACCTGACTCTATGTCAATGATAGATTGATACAAGGACAAAAAACAGTGTATAGAACCCATCAATAAGTTAGGTAGAACCTGACTCTATTTCAATGATAGATTGATACAAGGACAGACAATAGTGTATAGAACACATCAATAAGTTCGGTAGAACCTGACTCTATTTCAATGATAGATTAATACAAGGACAGACAATAGTGTATAGAACCCATCATTAAGGTAGGTAGAACCTGACTCTATTTCAATGATAGATTAATACAAGGACAGACAATAGTGTATAGAACCCATCATTAAGTTAGGTAGAACCTGACTCTATTTCAATGATAGATTGATACAAGGACAGACAATAGTGTATAGAAGCCATCAATAAGTTAGGTAGAACCTGACTCTATTTCAATGATAGATTAATACAAGGACAGACAATAGTGTATAGAACCCATCAATAAGTTAGGTAGAACCTGACTCTATTTCAATCATAGATTGATGCAAGGACAGACAATAGTGTATAGAAAACATTTATAAGTTAGGAGGACGATTAGTTACCATGGTGTTGTGGTTAACACAAACGGCAACCAACTGGAAGATGGTGGGCTAGAATCCCCATCAGTGCTTTCAAAAGCCATTAGGTTCTTTGTGTGTGTGTGTGGGGGGGGGGGGGGTTCGTTTTGGGTTTTTTGTTTTTTTTCGCCACCCAGCTTCTACCAAGCGTTGAGCGTACCATGGGTTCACTGGGAAGACAGGAACCACACAGTCGAGTCTCATCCACTTCAGATATGCATCAATGAGGATGTTGCTCAAATCTTCTAAAATTGCAGGTGTCTGTATCTCTCAGGCCTAGATATATTATGATAGGAAGCATAGAGTACACAGCCCTGTCACATAGTCTGAATCCCAGGTGGGAATCCATAACTTCATGATTACCATCCTCATCGTCATCATCAACATCGTATTGTAAGAACTGCACCAGATTCTGTGACCATTAAGCTGGTGTAGAAAGTAGGATAATTAAAAAATAAAGAAAAAAGGTAAACAGGAGGAAGTACATGTTAGTGTGATGATCCTAAAAAAATGACAGAACCTCAAGACCTTACCAAAACATAGGGTTTATGTGCAGACTTATGGCACTGGCCATGATTATTTTGGATCCTGTGTCCATCACATGGTAACTGCAGTTTTACTGTTTGTGAAATTTCTTGAGTCAGGTGACACTGTCCTGAGAAACTTAAAAATGAAAAGTGGGTGTCAGTATGGTGAAGGCACCAGCTGCTATGTGACTGTCTACATGATGTGTGACAAAGCCTGGACATCACTATAACCAGAACCCTGCAACACATCCATGTAGAGCCAGCCAACAACTGCACTGGTTTCCAGTCAAGGCACGAATTGAGAACAAGATGTATACGCTTTGCTTTCAGTGTCTAGATTCAGACAACATGCCAACATAACTAGTAATGTATAAAAAAAAAAGGAAAGGCAGTCTCGTAACAACTGAATCATAAGAGAGTGGTGTGGTAGACACCTCACTACATTCACGTCAACTGTTTGAGGGCAGGTCCCACCTCTCTCTTCTTCTCAAGCTTTACCTTCCACAATCCTTAACAGGGGCAGATACCCAATCACAGCTGGGTGGACTGGAGACAGCTTGCACGTAGTTTCCCAGCCAGAGTCAAACCTGTGTGCTGACTGGAAGGTTGCTACATCTTGCTGTCAGTGTGTAAATTCAGACAACAGGCCTACATAACCAGCACCCTGTAACACATCATGTAGACGTGTCACCAGGTCAGATCTGTCTACACCTGTGTCCACAGTCATGTTTTATTACAGTCATACTACAACACATCATGTAGACGTGTCACCAGGTCACATCTGTCTACACCTGTGTCCACAGTCATGTTTTATTACAGTCATACTACAACACATCATGTAGACGTGTCACCAGGTCAGATCTGTCTACACCTGTGTCCACAGTCATGTTTTATTACAATCATACTACAACACATCATGTAGACGTGTCACCAGGTCACATCTGTCTACACCTGTGTCCACAGTCATGTTTTATTACAGTCATACTACACCACATCATGTAGACGTGACACCAGGTCACATCTGTCTACACCTGTGTCCATAGTCATGTTTTATTACATACTACAACACATCATGTAGACGTGTCACCAGGTCAGATCTGTCTACACCTGTGTCCACAGTCATGTTTTATTACAGTCATACTACAACACATCATGTAGACGTGTCACCAGGTCAGATCTGTCTACACCTGTGTCCACAGTCATGTTTTATTACAGTCATGCTACAGCAGAATCATGTGTGTGTTCACGTGTCGCACAGTTCACATTGACATTCAATGGTATTCCCTCCTTCTGGAAATTCTGTACCACAATTCCTCTTATTTCTGTTACTCTGTTTGTTTCTGTATTTTTCAATCCCGTGTTCCTTTCAGTTTATCTTTCTTACCAGTTCATTCACCTGACTGTTTTCAACAAATCCTCACATACATAACCATTATTTTACATTCCTGTGGGACAGAACAACGTACACACACACAGCCAAACTAACATAAACAGGGAGGGAAAGACAGAGATTAACAGAACGTGAGATGTAAATCACAGACAAGAGGGAGAGAGAGAGAGAGAAAGGGAGAGAAAGAGAGAGATACAGAGACAGAGAAAGAGAGACAGAGAAAGACAGAGGGAAGAGAGAGAGAAAGAGAGAGAAAAAGAGAGAAAAAGAGAAAGAGAGAGAAAGAGAGAGAAAAGAGAGAGAGAGAGAGAGAGAAAGAGAGAGAGAGAGAGAAAGAGAGAGAGAAAGATAAAAAGAGAGAGAGAGGCAGACACAGAGACAGACAGACACAGAGACAGAGACACAGACAGAGGATAAGAGTAACAGGGGGAAGAAAAAACACAAGATCACTGAAGAAAGACATGTGCAGCACTTAAAAAGGAATTTTTTTAAAAATTGAAAAAGAAAACGAAAGTGCTCCATTTACCTGCGGCAACTGACGTCCATTTAAAAATCCATACACACACCCCCACACCGTTGATTATTGTGTGTTTGTGGTGTGGATTTGGATTTTTGTTGTGTTTTTTTTTTCCACAGTAGCCAGATGTATACCAAAGTTAAACGTGCCAGTGAGCACGTTACATTAGTAATGTACTTTAAATCACTGATAAGCCTAAAACCACACACGCTCACACACACACACACACACAACACACACACACACACACACACACACACACACCACACACACACACACACACACACATACAGATACACACACACACACGCACACACACAGATACACACACACAAACACACACAGATACACACACACACAGATGCATACACACACACAGACATACACAAGCACACACACACACACACACACACACACACACACACACACACACACACACACACACACACACACACACACATACACACACACACACACACATTACATACAATTCTGAAAAACACGTGATTCAAATCAGTTCATGATCAACAAGTGAGATGCAAAAGCTTCACCATGTTTATGTTGTCAACAACTGCAGACTACATAATGGACCATGTTTATCTGGACCTTGTGCATTGTGACCATGTACTGTGCTGTATATATATAGTCTGTACTTTGTGTATTGTGACCATGTACTGTGCTGGATATATAGTATGTACTTTGTGTATTGTGACCATGTACTGTGCTGGATATATAGTCTGTACTTTGTGTATTGTGACCATGTACTGTGCTGGATATATGTATAGTCTGTACTTTGTGTATTGTGACCATGTACTGTGCTGGATATATAGTCTGTACTTTGTGTATTGTGACCATGTACTGTGCTGGATATATAGTCTGTACTTTGTGTATTGTGACAATGTACTGTGCTGGATATATAGTCTGTACTTTGTGTATTGTGACCATGTACTGTGCTGGATATATAGTCTGTACTTTGTGCATTGTGACCAAGTACTGTGCTGGATATATAGTCTGTACTTTGTGTATTGTGGCTATGTACAGTGCAGGATATATTGTCTGTACTTTGTGTATTGTGACCATGTTCTGTGCTGGATATATAGTTTGAACTTTGGATGACACTTGAAGTCATTCATGCTAAAGTGCTACGACGTACCGCTGAGCGTGCGTGGCGTGAGTCCGGTCTGACCGTTCATAGAGAAATATATGCAGAGCAGCGTAACATAGTTACAAATATGATACGTGAAGCAAAGAAAAAGTACATATGTGGTAAGATAGCAGGCGCTGATAGTTCCAGAGAACTCTTCCACCTCAGTGATCAGTTGCTGGGAAAAGCTGGAGATACTGTGCTTCCTTCTAACATCCCCCCAGAGTCTCTTCCTGATAAATTCAATGAATTTTTTGTTGGAAAGATTGAACGGATCAGAAGCAGCTTTGACCCTGATACACCATGCCCCACTGATGCTGTTGTGTTCTCTGGTACACAGCTAGAAAATTTTGAGCTTATGTCTGAGGGTTGTGTGAGAGAGATACTGAAGAAAATGCCAAAGAAGTCATGTGACCTTGACCCTATCCCTGCCTCTATCCTATTTGATTGTCTAGATGAAATTACTCCAATTGTCACGTATATTATGAATAAGTCCTTGTCATCTGGTGTTGTGCCTCAGTGCTTTAAGCACGCTCTTGTCAAGCCCCTTCTGAAGAAGGCAAATCTCGACCCAGACTGCTTGAAGAATTATCGTCCAGTTTCCAATCTACCATTCCTATCAAAGGTGTTGGAACGTATTGTACTAGAACAGATTCTGCAGCATCTGGAATCTCACAACCTGCTAGAGCCATTCCAGTCAGCCTACCGTAAGTGCCATAGCACAGAAACCGCTCTATTGCGTGTGGTCAATGACCTCCTTCAGGCTTCAGACAATGGGAGTGTGTCTATCTTGTCACTGCTTGACTTGTCAGCAGCATTTGACACCATAGACCATAGCATCATCATAACGCGGTTGCGTACCACTTTTGGCTGTTCTGGAACGGTTCTGGACTGGTTTACCTCCTATTTGACTGGCCGTACCCAGTCGGTTGTCATTGGCCACAAATCAAATCCATCTGTGCTGAAATGTGGTGTCCCACAAGGTTCTGTCTTGGGCCCGCCCTTTTTCACTATGTATACACAAACCTCTCACCCGCTATCATTCATCAGTCAGGCCCAAAAAACCCAATTTTCTTTGCGGATGACTCAAGCTGCTAGCCCCTTGCCCCATCGTTTTTGGGCCGCTCTTGGTGCAGTCTGGAATTGTATAGAGGATGTCTCCAAGGGGGATGATTGAAAAAAAAGCTGAAGATGAAGGGATGATAAAACTGAGCTTATTGTTCCTGGTATAAGTAAAAGGTCAATCAGGTTTCTATCCCCCCTTTGTCTATTTTGGGTTGTGATGTATCTTTTTCAAAACTGTTAGAAACCTTGGCTTCTTCTGGATAAAACACTGTTATGGAACCCCATGTAAAAACAGTTGTGCCCTACTCTGTCTATCAGCTACGAGAATTGGTTTAAAATTCGCTCCTTCCTTTCCATGATGTTTCCCAAAAGCTTGCTGTCTCTTTCATACTATCTTTGACTGGACTATTGTAACTCTCTATTCGCAGGTCTCCATGACAATCAATTCTAAAAATTAGCGCATACAGAATACGGGCTCGCCTTTTTCTCCCCAAGCCCCGGCGTGAGAGTGCAAAATCTTGCCCTTTGAAACCCCTTCATTTTGGGTCCCGGTAAAGGCTGGTTCAATTAAAGTTGCCCGTTTTCTGCCCTTTTAGTGTATCTAACACGAGAAATGCCCTCCTATCTTGCCAACCCCCGCAGGGTTACAAACCTTCTCGAACGCTGCTTTCTGACACCCCAATGTTGACTGTTCCTCGCCCTTTTCCCCTAGACCCTTTGGTAAAAAAAACTTTTTGTCTTTGGCCCAAAAGTATGGAACTCTTACCCCCTGTCTTCAGAAAAAATAAGTGTTTCTCCCTTCAAACGGGACCCGAAAACCCCCCTCTTTTAAACTCAAACTAACCTGAAAGCCCCTTTGTTTGCAAGTCTGTCATAGGGCTAAAACTCTCCCGCCTGTTAACAGTATTTTGTATAAGGGCCTATAGAGAAGGTGTGTTTTTGGGGTGTGATGTGGTGTGTGTGTGTGTGTGTGTGTGGGGGGTGTGTGTGTGTGTGTGTGTGTGTGGGGGGTTTGAGTGAGCATGTGTGTGTATCCCCTGTATGTGTACAGCTGGGAAGGGTAGGGGGGAAATTTAGTGGGAAAGAGGGCTGAAATACTTTAAGAAACTTTTTCAATCTTTTTTTTGTA